>JACGDI010002511.1:71731-95870 GCA_014898725.1 Jacaranda copaia | reverse complement strand
CTCTCTCTCTCTCTCTCTCTCTCTCTCTCCATGCATTACATTATGTGTTAAAGCTTTGCATTTGTTCTTTTTCCCTACCTAAAAATCAGCCTCCTCCATCATCATTCTCTTATGTTATTCTATCTTATAGTGAAGAGAAATTGTAAGATTCAATTGGTGTGTAGATCATAACAACAGAGGAAAAGCATTTGATTTGCTAGTTTTGGAGATCCACTTGTACAGTACACCAATTTGGCAATTTTTCTAGGAGAGATCCAGATATGTTTTTGCTATATATTTTTCATGGTTTCTTCCTCATTATGTGGAGGTGTTTCATATTTATTTTCATGATTTTTTGAGCATCCTAACCAAGGCAAAAATTGCTCTCTCTCCGTTGTGTTAGTTCTTGGCAGTTTCTAGAATTATGAAGTATTCACATTTTCTTCCTTGTTTTGGAGCTACAAAAGGTATTCCTCCTTCCAAATCTAGATTTATAGCATGTTTAGATCCTTTTTTCTTGAGTAGCCTAGTTAATTTTAGCTTTTGAAGTTTAAATTATTAGATCTTAATGCTATTTTTGCCTTCAATACAGTCATTCCATCTCATATCTCTCGGAAGAGACCTAGGGCAAGATATTTGTCAGCTCCCTAATAGTCTCAATAACTATGTTTCTAATCCTAATGGTCGATTTCAATTTATGACCTCATTTTTGAAAAACTCCTTTTTCAAATTGTCATATTGCTTTGCACAAGGACTCTTTGAAATTGATAATAATAGAATATATAAGAGATATACTTGCCCTTCAGAACAACAACGAGATGGATCCCATCTTGGAACTCACAAACCTCTATATCTAAGCAGCTCACACCCAATCTCAACTTAGATGACCTGCTAAATGGTCAAGGAAGAGTCAAAGTATAAGGATCTAAACATAAGGTTACCATTGACCCCTAAGTCTAAGGACTAATTATATGTACTGGTGTAAGTTGGAGAACTTGCCGCTATTAACTTGCCACTTCAGCTATCTAGTGGATTTTCTTGGTGGGCCTTTAATGAACTTGTTATCTAATAAGTAACCACTTATACATGCATGTCTAACATGGATTGCTCATGAACAAGAGCAATATCCAACTCCTTGGATTTATGTATCATTAGTATAAGTCTATCTGAATCTTAAATTTCCTATTTCATAAATTTCTATGACTTAGAATATTTTAAGATCACAACCATGTAAGACTTATTTATTGATTGCCACCTAGTGTCTAACCAAGTCTCATAGTCATGTGTGATCTAAGGGCTTCAACTAAATGCTAGTAAAGTAAAATAAGCATTAGATGAAGATGGCCTTTTAATATGAATATCATTCAATTAAGATTTTCTTATGAGTGAAATAGTTACAATCCAATCTAATTGGTCGTGAGGTACTATTTCAATAATCTCCTACTTGTACTAAAGCTAATTCCCCATAGTTTTTAGACCTCTATACTCAATATGTCCTTCAAAGAGCTTTTGCGTTAGAAGTTTAGTTAATGGATCTGCTATATTCTCTTCTATGGCTGCCCTTTCACTCTAATGTCCCCCTTTATCAATGATCTCACAGATCAAATGATATCACCTCAAAATATTCTTAGATTAATAATGTGATCTTAGCTCTTTTGCTTACACAAATGCTCTATTGTTGTCACAAAAGACAACTATAGGCTTAGCAATGTTAGGTACTATATCCAACTTTTGGATGAAGTCTTTCATCCAAACACCTTTCTTTATAGCTTCTGAAGCTACAATGTATTCTGCCTCTATGGTAGAATTAGTCATGCTATCTTGTTTGGAGCTTTTTCAACTCACTACACCGCCATTGAGGCAAAATACAAATCTAGAAGTTGATTTTAGATTATCTACATCAGATTGAAAACTAGAATCCAAAAACCCCTCGAGTTTTAATTCTACATTGCCATATACTAAAAATAAAATCCTTAGTTCTTCTCAAGTACTTAAGGATTGCTTTAATAGCCTTCCAGTGACATTCACAAGGATTGGATTGAAAGCGGCTCGTAACACTTAGAGCATGTGCTACATCCGATCTTGTATATTGAACGACATATATTATGCTTCCTATAGTGGACACATAAGGTATGTGGGACATTCTACATCTCTCATCATCAGTTTTAGGGGCCCTAGATTAGAGAGATAAAGACCATGTCCTATTATGATGAATCCTTTCTTAGATTTTTCCATACCAAACCTCTTTAGTATCTTGTTAGTATGAGGTGTCTGGGAAAACCTTAGCATATTCTTTGATCTATCTATGTAGTTACATATTTTTAATACATTGGATGTTTCTCCCAAATTCTTCATGGAAAATTGTGTAAATAACTATGCTTTAATACATTCTAACATTTCTATCTCATTCCCAATGAGCAAAATGTCACGACATAAAGCATACTAAATTGTATGATATTTCCACTAGTCTTCTTGTAGACATAAGGTTCATACACATTTTTGGCATAGCTAAATGATTAACTATCTTATCAAAATATATGTACCAACTTTGAGAGGCCTATTTAAGTCCATAAATGGACTTTTTGAGTTTGCAATTTGTTTCCTCACTCTCTTTGGATGTAAAACCTTGCGATTGCTCTATATAATATTTTTTTCAATGTTTCTATTAAGGAAAGTAGTTTTTACATCCGTTTGATGTATCTCATAGTCATAATATGTGGCTATAGCAAGTAAAATCCTAACGAACTTAGGCAAGCAACCAGTGAAAAGGTTTTCTTGAAATTAATAATGGTTCTTTGAATGTAACCCTTAACCACTAGTCATGCCTTAATGGTGATTATCTCTTCATTGACTCCTAGCTTATGCTTATAGATCCATTTGTAACCAACGAGTACTTTACCTTTTGGTGAATCTACTAATGTCTATACTTTGTTGGAGTACATGGAGTCTATTTTGGATTTTATGGCATCTAGCCAATATCTCAAATTTATGTCCAACATAGGTTCCTCATAGGTCTTATGATTATTCTCTGATTGGCTATCTCATGATGGAATTCGAACCTTTCGAGTTGCTTCTTGATTCATTCTGACCTTCTTAGAGGTTGTGTGTAATGCTTTTATGTTCACTTGTTTCCATCACTTGTGGAATTTGTTGATCCTCTTAAACTTCATCACGTTCAATAACAACACCATTTCTATTTAATAGAAATTCTTTTTCTAAAATGGCGGCGTTCCTTGAAACAAACACCTTTTATTCTAAGGAATCATAAAAATAATAACTAAAAAACTCTCTTGGTTATCCCATAAATTTGCACAAGATAGATCTTACATCCAACTTGTCTCTTACTAACCGCTTGACATAAGCAGGAGATCCCTAAACTCTTAGAAAAAAATAAGAAGATGTTTTGCCATACCATATTTTATGTGGTGTTTTTGGCACCAACTTTAAGGGTACTATATTTAGTAACCTTGCTACCATTATTAAGGTATATCCCCAAAAAGATACAGGCATATTGGAAAAGCTCATCATGGAATAAACCACGTCCAACAAGAATTGGTTTCTTCTTTCAGCTACTCTATTATGTTGGGGTGTGTTGGGTAAAGTCTACTAAGTGAGAATTCCACTCTTCTTTAGATAATTCAAGAATTTGGTACTAATGTATTCTCCTCCTTGATTTGATCAAAGAGCTTTAATACCTAGTGCTGATTGCATTTTTACTTCATTCAAATACATTTTGAACTTCCAAAAGCTTCAGACTTATATTTCATAAGATCTATAAGTCTGAATCAAGTATGATCATCAGCGAAAGTGATGAAGTATGAATACACTCTTCTCATACTAACCTTTAGTAGTCCACAAATATTCATATGGATCAAATCCAAAGGGCTTATGGTTCACTCCTCTTGTCCTACAAATAGAGCCTCAGCCGTTTTTCCCTTTAAACAAGACTCACAAGTAGGAAGATCCTCTATACCACTAACATTTAGTACTTTAAGGGCTTGACACTTGTTCATCCTATTCTTGGAAATATGTCCAAGTCTTGCAAGACACAAGATGGCCTTTTCTAGGTTATCAAATTTTCTTTTACTTTATTGAATTTGCATTAATAATGGTTGAGAATCCAAAATGTACAATTTATTGTTTAATATATCTTGTGTGATTAAAGAACCATTCTTTAATGCCTTCAAATTCCCATTAGATATAGAAAAGTCATAGCCTTTATTATCTAAAATAGGAATAGAAATAATGTTCTCAACAAGATTAAGTACATAATAGCAAGGATCAAGTACAATGTAGGAGTTCCCCAAGTCTAACTTAAAAACACCTTCAATTATAGCCACAACTTTTACTCCATTGCCTAGACGTAGGATCATATCTCAATCATTGAGACTCGTTTTTCTTTTCATCCCCTATAACGAATTATAAAGGTGAAAACCACATGTAGTACCAAATACTCATGAGGAAGAATTTATTGTCAAGTGCACTTCAATAAAGTACATTCCCTTCTCGAAGGTTACAAGATACTTCTTGCAATTTCTCTTTCAATGGCCTTTCTTACAACAATAGAAACAAGTAGCATTGGCTTTCACCTTTTTCTTTTTCTTGACTGCCCTTGAACTTTTCAAAGGTTGCTTTCCATTAGAGTAAAAAGTCTTTTTCATTTTACCTCCCTTTATAGCACCCCAGGGCTCTCCAACTTGAAGAAAGAAACAAGCATGAGAGGTTTGTCTTTCTTCATTATTGCCTCAGTGGTCACCAACATATTAACCAACTCATTAATCATTACCTCTTTCTTTTCATGTTGAAGTTCATAATGAAATAGTGAAATAAGCTAGGCAATGATTGAAGCATCAAATCCATATAGAGCTCATTGTCCATGACTATGCCAATTGACCAAGCTTCTCAATAAGACCGACCATGTTAAAGCTATGGTCATAGAGACTTAAGCCTGCATTTATTCATGTCCGCAAGAGCTCCTTAGACAATGAGAACCTTTCATGTCTAGTTTGCATGCTATACAACTCTTATAAGTGCAAGTGTATCTCGTGAGTAGTTTCAATGTGCTCATGAGACTTTTGGAGCTCATTGTACATAGAAGCCAACATGAGGCAACATGTCTATAGATTGTCATCTACCCACTTTGTAAACATTTCGCTTGCCTCATTGTTGGCATCATTACTAATGGTGTCCTGCAGACTTTGACTAAGCACATATGTCTTCTTATATGCTATTGGTAGAAGGCATGAATTAATTAAAACTCCTTTTAATTTGTATCCACTTTGATTTAATATTTGAAAGTACTTAGACTCCTCTAATTGGAGGGATTTTCTTGCTTACAAAGATCTTATCAATTTATCTTTTTATTTAGATTCTCTATATCCTATCCATGCATCTTATACATCAAAAGCATAAAGAAAACATAAAAAAGTAAATGCACCTAGCATGCTCCTAGGGTGAGATGACCATGAGTCTTAACCAACTAGTGCACTTTAGAGCCATAGGTGCACTACTTGGTTGATTTTAAGTTAAGTGGGTTGATTAAATCTAGCTATTACATAAATGTATCCCATACATTTATGGGTTTTCATGCCTCCAATGGTCTTCTTGTCTCCTTGCAACAATTACATAAGATAAGAAACTCTCACTCCTAGTGATTCTATTCTCATAACATTTACAAAATAGAAATTAAGAGGCATGCTAGTCCCATTTAATACAACCCTTTTCAATAACCTAAAACAAATAAAAATTAATATTAAAGGCTCATGTTCATCCCCATTCATTCATCATTCATTCAATAATTAAATGAACAATAAATAAGAATTGATGTTCAATTCCACAATTAAATGCTTATCTCATAAACAATTAATTAACTAGTAAAAATAAGCATAACAATTATGCACCTCATTTTTGCACCAAATTGAAGACTAACATGAACAAGATTTTAAAGGCAATAAAAAATGTTTAGAACTTTCAAACACTTGTGCATCTAAGTAATGTCGTTTAGATTAATTTTGATCACAAAAATAATAGAAAATGGCCTCAAAACTTGCCCAAAACCAAAATGGGGCCCCACTACTTGGCTAGGGTGCACGGCCATGCAGTAGGTGCATGCCCAACACGCTTGCTTCTCTGCCAGCGCCCAGCCACGGCACACGACAACCTCTATTTTTTGTTGAGGACCGAGTCAAGGTACTTTTGGTCCAAATTTTGTGCACCAAAAAATTATGGACACCTCCATATCACCAAATCACACATATTAGACAAATTTCTAGATCTAAAACACCTTGGAAAAATGGAAATTCAAGTGCTCAAACATTTTTAAAAAATCAAGTTCAAGTAAGAATCAACGTTTTTCAAAAATCTCAAATTATCTCTAATCCAATTGGATCCAAAAATGACCAAAATACCTGAAAGCCAAATTTTACATGTTGTATCAATATATAACATCATCCAATGCTAAATCAACATTTAACATAAGCATCCATGATCAAAATAATACTAACATATGAATTAACACTTAAAGCACATATTAGCATATTTCAATTCATCATCAAAGGAGCTGCATGCACCATCAGTTAAACACTCAAATCCATGAATTGGATAAAATATTTGGTGATTTAGATCAATTCATCACATGAATCAATCAAAATAAAAATCCAAATTAAAGTATGAATTAGGCTCCGATGCCACTTGAAGTAAAGTGTAGCACAAGGATCGAAGATAAAAGGCAAACAAAGCTACATAAAAACTTGACACACATCCAAGGATCTAATCATGACATTAATATGGATTTGGTTGCAGAAAAAGTACCTTGATTATTTAAATCCTACGTTGAAATGGATGACAAGAGTGAACACTTCAAAAACTGTCAATCCTGGTACAGCAAAGAAGCAAAGAACCGGCAACAATTGCCCAAGTAAATCACCTTTGATTGAGCTGAAATTTGGCAAGCAACACCTTAACACCTTTGCATATCTCCAGAAAAAATTCAGCCAAAAAAAAAAAAAAAATAGGCAAGGTCCGCAAAACAACCTCCAATCTTTCTACACTATTATGGATCCTCAAGTGCAAAGCTCTCCAATCATGAAGCCTCTAAAGTTATGATACACACACCCAAAGCAAGCTCCAATCTTCCACTAATTAGCTATATCACTAGAGGAAGAAAAAGAGAGAAGGCTGAAATTTGTAGAAAGGAAGGAGAGGAATGTGTGAACTTCGACACGTGAGGGGATCATGGTTTTGGAGGGAAAAATGGAATCTTAGCATGAATATTTTAAGTGGCCAAACACCTCCTCTATTTATAGAGTTGGAGGTGTGATGCAAGTTGGCACACACCGTCCATGAGGAGGCTGCCAACTAAGCAAACCGCAAATATGAATTTCACTCGCATTTGGATTTCATTTGAAATCTATATTACATCTCATGAAATGTTATCCAAATTAATTCTAAATGCACCTCAAATGAACTCCTTGATTTGAATTTTCCTCCAAAATGAAATCGTCACTTCAATAAAATAAACTCTTTACTTTAATTAATCATTTTGACTTAACTCCTTAAGTTATCTAACTTAACTTTTTGACCTAGAAGGTGTTAACTTAACTCCTTAAGTTAACTTGACTAATTAATTGTCAAATGGCACCAATTAAATTAACTCTTTAATTCAATTGGTTTAATTTAACTCCTCAAATTATTTTGATCAATTTAACAATTAAATTAATCAAGCTAAAATGAGTAAAAATTAGCCAACTGATTTTCTCCGCAAAAATGGTTATACCGAATCTTAGAAAATTCCTTCTATCAAATAGAACTTCCTTTAGGCCTTTGTGTGTGACCCCTTAGGTGACCCTTTAGGTTTTTCCATTCATTAGACATGGGCTTACAATAATTGTGATATTTTGAATATTAAAATATTCACATTATTTTAAACTCTTTTAAACTAATAACTCATTCAATTAATCTCTATTAATTGAAGAGTACTCAATTTTCATGGTTGATGGATAGCTTCAAGCTCATGGAGCCCAACTAATTGGTCAAAATGAATATGCTCTTGGTGAACCATCTAGCTCTACACTTACCATGTAAATACAATCCTTTCATCTCCCATCTTCCGAAAAAGACCCAGGGCAAGATATTTGTTGGCTCTATAATAGCCTCAACAACTATGTTTCTAATCCCAATGATCGATTCGAATTTATGACTTCATCTTTGAAAAACTCCTTTTCCAAATTATCATATTACCTTGCACAATAACTCCTTAGAATTGTTCATAATAGAATACATATGAGATGTACTCGCCCTTCACAATGATGATGAGGTGGATTCCATCTTGGACCTCACAAACCTCTTGTCTAAGTTATTCACACCTGATCTCAACTCAGATGACACACTAAGTGGTTAAGAAAGAGTCAAAGTATGAGGACCTAAACATAAGGTTACCATGGACCTTTAGATCTAAGAACTAATTATATGCACTAGCAAAAGCTAGAGAACTTACCACTACTAACTTGCTACTTTGGCTATCTAGTAGATTCTTCAGGCAGGCCTTTAGTGAACTTGTTCTCTAACATGCACCTACTAACATGCAGCTATATTTAAAGTAGATTGCTCACGAAATGGAGCAATATCTAACTCCTTGGATTTATGCATCGTTAGTGCAAGTCTATTTGAATCTTAAATATCGTGTCTCATAAGATTCTATGACTTGAAATATTTTAAGATCACGTCGTGTAAGGCTTATTTCATGATCACAACCTAGTGTCTAACCAAGTTCCATAGTCATGTGTGATCTAAGGGTTTTACCTAAATGCTAGTGAAATAAAATAAGCATAAGATGAAGATGACCATTTAATATGAAGATCATTTAATCAAGATTGTCTTACAAGTGAAATAATTTACAAGCCAATCTAATTAGCTATAGGGCACTATTCCAACAGAATTTTGATCTAATAAGAACTATAATCTTTTCTAAATTTAGGTAAGATCCATTGATGTCTTTTGGTCAATAGTCCAAAAAATAGTCCAATTTGTATTAGTTTCATTATCCATCCCTCTCATTTACCTTTAGTCCTCTGCATATTTCAAATTATAGTTGGCTATCTCATTTTTCCTCTCCATATTTCTTTTTTTTTTCAATATCTTTCCTGGTTATCTACATGGTCCTACTTTCCCTCATAAGGCTTTTCTTCTACTATCAATAATACAAGTTAAGTTCCCTAAAAGATCCTTTTTTTTCACTATGTTTTAATCTCCCTTTCTCTCAAAATCTTCTCAATAATAATTTTAATTTTTCTTCTCATCATGCTAGGCCTACCTCTTCTATTCTAAACCATATTCCTCCCATATTTGATCCTATTAACTTGCATTATGGCTAGTACTTGTGAACCAAAAATAATCTCCTCCATTTTAGTCTTAACATTTGCCATTACACCCAATCTCACAAGCCTCTAATATCTTTATTGATTGGAAGCAATGGCATAACAATATAATGCTCTTTTTTCTAATTTTTAAGGGAAAAACAAAACCCTATGGGTAGAAAAGTAAAAGTTAAATAAAATAGACTAACTAAATATCAACTCTCAAAGTCAAATGTAAGAAGAAAAATAACTTGTAGAAAGTCAAAAGCTCTAACTCTATGCTAACATGTTCCATAGCAAAGAACCTTATTAAATTTGTTGACTTTCAAAAAGGATTCTAACTTCATTTTCAAGCATCATCATGTTGGTGCTGTTTGTGGGAAATTTTACCTTATGAAAAGGAATGCTGAGAATGTAAACTAGTTCTAGTACTTAAAATTCCAGCAATTAGGTTGCCTTGATAGGTGATAACATGGAGAACGACCAACTTGAAACACAGCCACCTCCAACATCGAAGCCAACACTTGAAGCACACCCACCACAAGAGGAAATACCAATGCAGTAGGTCCTACTTCTTTGAGAACCAGTACTGCTAATGACTTAAGAGTCTCTAAAGACACAATTGGAGAATGCTTTTGCAAAAGCTATAGCAAAAGCAATCAACTAATATGCTAGTGTCGCCCTCAGGAGTAACCATAATTTTTTCATTGGAGCAAGAAGAATAACCCAGTGCGACGTATCACTCCTTTTCTACCTTAGTATATGGATGTGCAATTGTCCCCCTAAGTTGGCATATTGTAGCAATTGTCCATTACCACCTGAGTTCATACTCAATCACTCATGCCTTAGCACTCATGAAAAGTAAGAAGTTAGTATCTTTCTCTAATTGTTACTCTTTTGAGACATGGCTCTTTTTGCCCAGCTATCTTGGTTGAGGTGCATCTCTCAAGAGCAAAGACTACTAACTTTCTTGAGTTTGATGGCATAGAAGATCCTTAAGCACCTAGATAACTTTCTCATGAAGATAGAGCTTTAAGATTTGAGTGAAGCTATTTTTGCACTATTTTTAACAAGCACGCTTTGATATAGTTCAACCAAATGCTCCACTGGATCCATCAAAGGCTAGGTGCAGTTGGTGCAACATTTTATCTATAATTTCTCTATCACTGCAAGTGTCCTAAGAAGCAACTCATGTGCTTATTGTTGCGAAAAAGGATTGAGAATTCCTAAAAGACTACCTCAACCACTTTGTCTAAACAATATACAATATCTCGCAAACTAACTAAGAGCTCTTATCTAGCATCATCCAATAAAACTTGAGACATCAAAAATATCGAGAATCTTAATAGAAAAGCCATACATCACTTTGGTTAAACTCCTTGTTCAGGTAAAGAGTGCATTTGTATTAAGGAAATGATGGCTTCGGTGGACACCAATAAACACAAGGTGCAAGAGAAAGGAACCAACACTAGCAAGAAGCTATGTGATCCTTGGCATAGACCCTCATAAACATTCTTGAGATATACTCTCTTGAATGTCTTAAGAACCAAGATGCTTCTGGTTGTTGGATAATAGGGCTTGATCGAATGGTAAAGATTGTGGAAAATTCAAAAACGAATAAGTCCCCAAAGTACTGTAACTTTCATTATGTCTAGATGCATAATACTAAGCAATGCCACAACTTGAGAGAAGAAATGAAAAGGCTAGCCTAGTTGTGGCTACTAAAAGAAAATGTGATCTAGAGGTGAAACAATCCCAAGAAAAGGTCCAGACAAAAAGATGACAGAGATTGTTGATGTGTGCCCAAGGAATGGTTGGAGTCATGGGAGAGATTAGAGTAATCACACTTAAAAGAACATTCAAGGAACAAGATATTATTATCAACAACTCAATCTATGCAGTAGAAGTAGGAAATGCTCCGAATCTCAATAAATATGTCCCTCAAGATACTTTGTAATGTCTTTGCCTTTTAAGTTGTTCTTTCTAATAAGCTAGATTTTTTTTATTGTTCTATTCTCATTTCCAATAGCTTAGGCCAAGTTTTATTTTTATTGTGAACAAATGCTCATCTTACTGAAGAGATAACAAATTGATTACTCTTTACTTATTTAATAAACTATTATGAGATCTTACTATATGCTTGCTCTTTTTAGTTGTGCAGTAACTCTGTACAAGAATAACCTTAGCAATAAGACCCAAAAGGGCATATACAACCAAAAATAAAAAGAAAATAATAGCTTCATGAAAGTCCTCAAATGATCTCCTCCAAGGGACACAACTTTTGTGGGACTCCCTAAGTGATTTCTTCCATAGAGCAATATCTCAACTAGAGATCCCAAGTGATCTCCTTCCACAATGCAACATTTTCATAGTAGTCCCAAAGTGACTCCTTCTATGGAGCAAAATCTGCACAAGAGATCCTAAGTGGTCTCTCTCTATGGAACAAAATGAAAATAAAAAAATTGAGGAGGTTTTTGCCAAAGAGTTGCCACTCACCTTTGAGGAGGTTTTATTAAATATATTTTTAAAATGAAAATAAAAAAATTTCCTATAAAAAATGAGGGGCTTCATGAAATTGATAAAAATTGATTATAACAACAATTTGGTGAATTGATTAAAAATGATAATAAACCTTAAATTATAAATTAACTAAGTAAAACGGTTAGAAAGCCTAAAGGATAAGTCGAGCCTATAAAGAAGAGTAGAAAACTCTAATGGGTCTAAGTTCAGCAAGGGGTTGACCCTGGGTGCTGCTAGCTACCAGTTGCACAGATGGCCAATAGCAACACAATAGCAATGGCTTCACTACCACCTCCCTCCACATAACTATTTTTTAATGCCTTCCTAGAATTTGACTTTGAATAAAACCTACTCTCTGACATGTTTTGACTCGACAAGATCCTAAAATATTTATTTACTCGAAGAACTTAAGTAAAAATTGTCAATAGAAAACTTAAGGTGAAATCACAATATAGCAAAGAAGTGATGAAGTAAAAAAGAAGTTACCATGAGGATTCATCTTAGTACTCCTCTTTAGAGCTTTCTTCTATTTTCTCTCTTCTCAACCCAATTAAGATTTTTGCTTAGTCTTTGGGTGATGCCAAAACTATCCAGCAAAGTAATTCTTAAAAATTATACAAACTTTGAGATCTATTTGAGATCTAGTCGATCTCAACTTAAGCAAAAATTGGGCACTCACAATTGCATGCTCAATGTAAACCTTATTTTAATAAATTAAGGTAAGGTAAATAATAAGATTTGGACTTATTATTTATTTCAACATGAAAATAAGATTAGAAAATTGAAAATAGTAAGGCTTAATGATGTGGCCTATTTAGACTACAAGGGCAATTTTGTAAAAAAAACTAAAAAAGGCCCAATAGAATATATCAATTAGCCTAATGATGAATTAAACCCATGAAAAAGGGTAGAGAGGCCCTAGTAGACCTAAGCCCATCATCAAGAAATAAAGTATAAATATTAAGCCCCATAAAGAACTTGGACATAAGAAATCATTCCCAAGGAATCACGAATTTTCAAGAACCTTCAAGAGCCAAGATTTTCTTTGCACGTATTCTCAAAAAAACTTACAAACTTTCTATTATCTATTAGAAAGGACATTGCTCCACTTGCATGCAGCATCAAGTAGCAATTCCTCAAATTCAAGATAGTCTAGACCTGTCAAGCATAGCAAGCAGTTCGAAGATATATCCCGAAGGGTGTATCAGCGACTTAAGATTAAAGTGCTAAGCCAATCGCTAACCTTTTTCACTTTTTTCCCATTGATCGATAAAGTGGTTATACATAACAATTCTTTAAAAAATAAATAATTACAAGGCGTGAACTTCTAAGAATTCAAAAGACACTGAAAAATAAGAAATCGCTGCAAAGCCACAAAGGAGAGAATAATGATGAAAATAAATCAAAGTAGTGAAACAAACTTATACTAGAGCAAAGTTGTTAGCAATTATCTAGCTAATTGAGAAGAGAAGAATAATTCTAACTTCCATTGATCATACTCATTCACTACACTATGTATCCAATCTTTGCTAAAAGCTATCTTGTCCACATCCTAGTGAGAATCTATCCTGCAACTCCGCCAAAAGCCATAGTGTAAATGACCATTGCCTGACCAACATGAAAAGGAAAAGTAGTTTGAGGATAAAAGGTGGACCCAAGAGCATGCGTTCCCCAAGGGTCAAAAGTTAACACCTCAAGTTTATCATCCATGGCATGTGCACACACCACCAGTGTTGGAAAAATGCACATCTTACTTGGCCGCCAGCCCAAGGGACTTAAGCTTGACGTATACAGTAATATGTCCGTATGAAATTGCTCCCCAACACATCTTCCATGCATATTTTCCTTTTACTCTCTAAATGTGAATTTTGGAGAAATCAATCTTCTTTTCTGCCATGGAATGGAAGAAACATAAAGTTAAAATACAAATAATGCATGGAAATATGAGAAAGCCAGCATATGTACGCAAGGATAAGCCATGAAGCAAAGAGTAAAAAATGCTAAGTACCAACCAAAAACATATAGAAGACATTAAAAGGGAAACTAAACAACCCTACTTTGGGGAAACTCACATGAAGGTCATGATAAACTTGACTATGATGAATTAAAAAAAGAGAACTATTACACTTACTGGGAATGTTTCAACCCTCGTCTAGAATAAAGAAACTCATATCTTTCCAAGGACTCCCTAATGAAGGTAACTCACATAAAAATTTATTATTTAGTTTGGGGAAAGAATGGAAGAATGGCTTATTTGGCACTTTAAGCTCCCCAAACAAAGTATGGTAATTGTCTAACGATATTGGTAAGCCCAACTTACTCAAACACTATCGAAAGGCCATAGAAGATGCAAAAAAATAGGCACAAATTGACTTAGACACACACCATAACTTTGCATTATATCCAATAAAAAGAGTTTGGAGAAAATGAAAACTGCAAGTGAAGTAACTAATAAAGATACCTTCTCGAAGGCAGCACCATATGGTTTGAAATGAAGGAAGAATGATTTGGAATCATCAAAAACACAAATCCTACGCTTCAAAATATCCATCTCCTCCTGTCCAACTAACCACTTGGTCATTATCACCTTTACAAAGCTACTATCTCCAGCTAGAATACCCTCAGATCCCTCATTAGAAGAACCTTTTTCTTCAAAATCAAAACTAGATGATGAACATGACTTACTAGTTCCACTTCTTCTATAAGACTTCTGAAACTCTCTAAAAATTTTAAAACTTGGACTTAAAACACATTCGATGGAGGAACTAAGTCTGTAACACCATTAGGAGGATGACCCTTATGACCATGAACTAATCTTAAGGTAGGTGGGCTCTTGGCATCACCATCGCTGGCGATCAACTAGCTAGCAAGGAGAGTCCCATGCATCTCTCTCTCTCTCTATCCCCCCAAAGTTTTTATTAACTTAAAGAGATTATAAAATAATTCACAAAAAAATGAGCCGAGAAAAAAAAAGAGTATAGAGAACAAAAAAGACATTAACTTGTGGATTTATCTCAACATTCCTACTAGAACCTTCCCCCTCCCCTTCTCTCTCTCACCTTGTTGAAGATGGAATCATTTTTATTTTTGTTAACCCTCTAAGTGCCAACAAGGCCACCTTTATGGAGCACCTCCTAGGAGTTTTGAAAACTTGGAGACCTACTCTACCTCAATGTAGATAGAAGTTGAAAACTTGGGGATGCTTTACTCCAGAATCATTGTTCATATGATAAACCTTACATTAAAATAAAGAAAATTAATAGATTTTTTAAAATGTAAATAAAAACTTTCCTATAAAAAATAGGGGGCTTCATGAGATTGCTAAAAATTGATTATAATGGCAATTTGGTAAATTGATTACAAATGACAATAAACCTAAAATTATAAATTAACTAAGTAAAAAGGTCAGAGATCCTAAAGGATAAGTCAAGCCTATAAAGAAGAGTAGAAAAACTCTAATAGGTCTAATTTCAACAAGGGGTTGAACTTAGGTGCTGCTGGCTATCGGCTGCACGGTCGACCAATAGTAGCACAACAACAACAGCTTTACTGCCTCTTCCCTCCATATGACTATTTTTTAATTCCTTCCTAGAATTTAACTTAGAACAGAACCTACTCTCTAACATGTTTTAACTCCACAATATCCTAAAATTTTTATTTACTCAAAGAATTTGGGTAAAAATTGTGAACATAAAACTTAAGGTGAAATCACAATAAAGCAAAGAAGTGATGAAGTAAAAAAGAAGTTACCCTGAGGACTCAACTTAGTACTCCTCATCAGAGCTTTCTTCCTTTTTCTCTCTTCTCTACCCAATTAAGATTTTTGCTAAGTCTTTAGGTGATGCCAAAACTATCCAGCAAAGTAATTCTTAAAAATTGTACAAACTTTGATATCTAGTTGGTCTCAACTAAAACAAAAATTGGGCACTCACAAATGCATGCTTAAAGTAAACCTTATTTTAACAAATTAAGGTAAGGTAAATATTAAGATTTTGACTTATTATCTATTTCAACATGAAAATAAGATTAGAAAATTGAAAATAGGAGGGCTTAATGATGTGGCCTATTTAGACTACAAAGGCATTTTTGTAAACGAACTAAAAAAGGCCCAGTAGATTATATCAATTTGCCCAAGGACAAATTAAGCACATGAAAAAGGGTAGAGAGGCCCCAGTAGACCTATGCCCATCAAGAAAAAAGTATAAATACTAAGCCCCATAAAGAACTTGGGCATAAGAATCATTTATAAAGAATCACGAATTTTCAAGAACCTTCAAGAGCCAAGATTTTCTTCGCATGCGTTCTCGAAAAAACTAACTTTCTATTGTCTATTGAAAAGGACATTGCTCCACTTTCATACAGCATCAAGTAGCAATTCCTCACATTCAGGATAGTCTAGACTCGTCAAGCACTAAAGTGGTTATACATAACAGTTTTTTTAAAAATAAATAATTACAAGGCGTGAACTTCTAAGATGCTACAGTGACATTTTAAACATATCAAAGTTTCATAATAAAGTTTATTAATTTCAAATACTTTCATTTCAATGAGTAAATAAATTTCTAAATTGAATTTATCCTAATTTGCATCTCAATCTAGCAAGAAACTTTAGAATTTTTGTAACATACAAGAAAAATAATAGAAACGTGAAATTTTGCAGATACATTCTAAACAAGCTAAACTTAATTCAAAAAGATTTTGAAATAAAATTATCATAATTTGAAACATGAATAAATGCAAAACCTTTAACCCTAACATTTTGAAAATTAAAACCTAGCAGCAACAATTATTAAACTACGAAAAATTATATGCACTCAAAATACAAACATTATAGTTTAAAGAGTTAATTGCAGCCAACCCCCCAACCTATGCCCCCCTTTGCACATTGCCCCCCAACCATTGTCGATATGCAATTTCACCCCTTGAATTAATTAAAATATTTGCCAACACTACATTTACAGTGTTTTGGTGGAATCTAACAAGAATATCTTGTTGCCTTCAGCCCACGTGTCTAGTACTCATTTGTTAGATCCCACTGGAACAGTGCAAATATAGTGTTAGTGAATATTTTAAGTAGTTCAGGGGGTGAAATTGCATATTGACAATGGTAGGGGGGCAATGTGCAAATGAGGCCATAGGTTGGGGGGCTAGCTGCAATTATCCCAAGTTTAAACATTAAGTCGTATCTACCAAGAGAGGCAAACAAAAGTCAAGAATGTTGAGATTTTTGAGCAATCGTTTTCTTTTCCTATCATTTGGGATCAATTTAAAGGGAGGAATGAGTTGAGGGCTTCTTAGGAAATATATTTTATTGAAAACTTAACTAAATGTGTATTATAGAAAGGGGCAATTGATTTGGATGTAATATGAAGAATGAGATTTAGAGCTAGTTTTGATATGTTTTTAGAGCCATTTTTTGTTTTCTGCCAAATTCAAAAAGTGAAAAATTAGTTATGAGTGTGGATTTGAAAATGAAATATTGTTTGGATATTTTGTCTAAAATGAAATGATTGTATAGCATAGAAATGAGATATATTTGAATGCTATATTGTTTTTGTATTAGTAGTTATGCAAATGAGTATGGGGAAAAATATAATATATATATATATATATATAAAGTATATTCAATTCTATTTTAAGTATATCTCTTACGCATGTGGCAATAATATGGATAAGTTGGTTTTATTCATTTTTGCCATTTCAACATATTTTCACACATAGTTTGCTATCAAGATGAGTTATTTTATTATTAATATAAAATACTATATTAATTAATTTTTTGTAACTCCATATTTAATTTTGGTAAGTACACCAATATATATATACATATAAATATGTGTGATTTTTTATATTCATTTTGTAACTCTCTCTCTCTCTTTCTCTCTCTCTCTCTTTGTGTGTGTGTGTGTGTGTGTGTGTGTGACATAATATATGTGTAACTTTTCATATTAATTTCTAATTCTTTATATTAATATGTTATCAAATAAATTTAAACCACCAATTCAATACTCATGTCAACATTCTTAAATATTAATACAATATATTTAATTTTTAAAATCCATAATTTTTCCTCCATTTAATAAATTATTCCTTTTCATTTTTATTAACCAATATTGTGGCACCCCCACTCAGGGTATCACCCTAAGTGGAGGAACCACCAATTCAAGCTTGAAATCTATTTCACTAGGAAACCTGAAATTTAATCATCTCAAAGTAAAATAAATCACCCATAAAGCATAATGTATACAACTCTAGTATCTTAGATTCATACAACATTCACATAATATCTCTTCCTAATAGTCTTGATTAGGTGGAAACAATATGTACAACCATACACCTAATCTATTACAAAATAACTCTCAACCAAAAACGTGATCTTCTGCCTTTCACTTTGACCTGTCTAGAAAAAATAAAGGATAAAGAAAAGAGTAAGTCTTAAGGACTCAGTGAGGATTATACATAATAGAATTTGGAGAGAATAATGAACTGCAACAACAACTAATAAGACCTTTTGATAACAATTCAGGTGATCAAGTTATGACTAACAAGAATCAGTCTTTAAACTTGAAAAAACATGAAACATGTAAACATTTAGCAAACCTATTGACATCCTTTCTTATTGTTCCTTGATTGATACAAGATAAAAATTAATAACACTTAATTTGAACACAAGAACTTTCCCTTATCTCTCCATTTGCTCGAGCACACAGCTCAGTGTGAAACAACTCACTTTTATGGTATGGTCAACCTCATGCTAGATCCCGCCACTCATAGTTCACTACCTCCAGCTACCTGTAAGTTAGAATCTTAGGTGGGTACTAGCCGAAAGACCTGTTATCGTCAATCTGTTCTGCTCGGTCATTTTTCTAGACTTAGCCTTGAGCCCTACTTCCCGTGGCATCCCTCCGGGTGGAAACCTCCCAAAGGCATCTGTTGTGACTTGGAACAATCAAATACTAACTATGAAATAATAGTAAAAAAAATTCAACATAATTTTGACAACAAGATTTAATGTGGTTCGGTGATGTACCTAATTCACCCGATAAAGAAAAAAATTTTATTGATCTCAAATCAAATGCAAGTACAAACTTGAATCCCATAAATCTCATGAGAACACCGAACACCCTCATTCTACACTCCGTCTTGAGAAACTATCTCATAAGTAGTTAGAAACCTTCATGTATGTGTCTCATGTTAAATTCTAAAAGAAAACATGTATTTATATCTGGGAAGTAGAGTCCTGATTGAATCAACTTGTGTTGTATGCTAGGGCTCACATAATTTGAGCCCCAGCGCAAAAATTAACGTCTCATGTGTCAGGGCGCTCAAACCTTGTGGCCTAACGCAAACTTTCTATCCTCTATGCACTGCTGCAAAATATTAGGTAGAAACTTTGCACTAGAGCACAAAACACTTGTGCCCCAGTGCAAAGTTACTGTTCACTATGCGTGGTTACTGTTTACTGCATGCATTTTTTGGCCCCTTGCTCCGTTTCGCTCTATTTTTCTTTCATTCTTTGTCAATTTAACCTAAATTTCAAGGCAAAATCAACAACGTTCCCATGGGTGGCACGATACAATGCCAATAAATAACAATTCACTTTCAAGTAATAACAAGAACGATATTCAATAATGGCCGACAAGGCTTATTCTAATAACAAGATACATGAACTATTAAGAGAACTATTAACATAATTAGGTCTACTATACCATTTCAATATCACTTTTATAATCATCAAGATCAAGGGGTTGAGTCAACAAAGCAGGGGTATAAAGGACAAAATCTGACAACATGAAGAGAGTTTCAAGTACTGAAACAACAAAAATAGTTTCAATGTCAAAGAATAACCTTCACAGGTGTTCAAATTAGATATCAAATAATAAGATAAAATGGCTACTAAACAATAACCCTCACAAAGGTGCTCAACTCAAATAGCAATTAACATTTCGGATCTTCGAACACATTGCATATTCCAAACAAATAGAGTACAGTACAGAAATATAAAACCCACGTAAGGGCATATCACAATTATAGATAGATAGAAAATGTACCAGATTAGCAAACCCTTACCTCCAAAAACCTCATAAGGCAGCTACAATCAATAGCCTACTAATCTGCAGTTTTCTGCTCCTTGTCACCTAACCACGAGAGTGATTCATTTAGTGGAGCCCATATTCAACTAGGATAACCTTCTATAATCGTAATTCGCTACATGATATCTATCTAAGATTAATAACTACCTAATTAATTCAGTATTAGAATTTGCCTAGAATTATCATTTAGGAAATAAACTAATAATGCTACCAACTTAATATAAATCACAGGATTCTTAACGATACGAGCTATAGGTATAATCAATTCAATTCTATATTGGTATTCTAAGCAGTAATAATAAGTCAATTAACTCAATAACCCAATTATTATCATTAAGATCCAAATTTTCAAATTTAGAATTCTTCTAACTCAATTAACTTCATAATTCCCCAATTATCACATTTGATAAAATTCTAAGGTCCAAAAATCTAACATCAACCATACATGAAACACCTGTACTACCTAATAAAATTTGGAGTCGATTATTCAAAAGTACAAGGGTTATAAGTGAATGAAAATGTATAAAAACCCTAATCTAAAAACTAATTTTTTACCCAAACACACATAATTGAGACCTCGAAATCAAAAACCAATTACACCACCACAACTACTACGATGAGGAGAAGTTTCTGTCTAGGCACTGCTGCCAACCACCGCTACCAAAAAATCTAAACGCCACCACCAATATGCTCCTCTCGAGCTCCTGAACAATGCCACCCTCAATTGCAAATTCCATAGCTTGTGGCTCCTAAAATCAAGCTCAACAGCCTTCAAAATCAACTTCTTCCACCGAGCTTCGATCACCTTTTACCATCACCGCTGTCGTGTGAAACTCCCATGCAATGGCTCTGTTGAGGTCTCCAAGCTAAGAAGTTCCCTAATACCTACCCAAAATTCTGATCAAGCTACTGCACCGCTATCCATCGTTGAACCTGCGAGGTGGGTTTCTCTTCAACCTTCATTCCCGATGAGTTGCAGCCCGTCTCAACCATGCAAGTGGTGTGCAAGTGTGGCCGAAGGGTGAGGGAAAGGTTTGAACGGTTTGGTTTGGTGAAATAAGAACATCAGAGCAAGGTCGTCAGAGGGAGGAGTGAAGTTGCAAGGTGAAGGAGGAAAAAGAAAAGAAGAAATGGAAATGGAGAAGAAAACCTTTCTGCCAGATTTTAAAGAATTGAAATTTTTTTCTTTTCTTTTCTTTTCTGTTTTTTTTTTCTTTTTTGCAATTTAGCCCTAAAGGTTTTTCAATCAACTTTAATTGAGTTATTGCATTTTCAAAAATTTTCTTTTTGACCCCATTGACCAAAACTCTTCCATACAAATTCCTTTGTTTTCAAAAAGTGTCAAATCAAGTTCTTCAAATTTTAATTCTAACCCCAAAACTTTCAAATTTTTTGCAATCAAGTCCTTTTTAAAATATTTTTATTTTAAAAATAATTAAATAATTCTAAATAATAAACAAAAATTAAAATTGCATAATTAAACTAACATTAAGAAATTATCATTAATATATGAAATATTGGGGGTGTTACAAATATATATTTAATTTGTAATTATGAATAAATTAAATTATGTTGATAAATGATAAAATATATTAACTCATTAATTAATATAAAAACCTATCATTTCAAATTATACTTGCTCTAATTAATGAATTATAAAAATAACTATGCAAACTTTATATAATTGTTTTAATTAAAACTAACTCAACTCACAAACATATCTTCACTTGTTCACCCTTATTCTTTAAGGACCATAGATAATATATTTTATTTGGATAAAAATATGTATAAAAAATCTTACTCGCATAGCCTACAATAAATTTTTATTCACTTTGCCTGAGCAACAAAGAAAGGGTTCTCTAGATTATTAATAAATTATGAGTACTAAATTAGCATGAAATCAGCAAGCTATGTTTGGTATGAAAAATTTTACCTTAATCTAGCACTTCCTAAATTATATTTTATTCTATATTTAAATATTTTAATTAAGTTAAATTTTTTAATATAAGCTAAGAATTCTTACAAGTAATTTATTCTAAAAATAGCCTAAACATACAATTTACTATTAGAAAACAATTTTTTTTCCTTTTTTGTTCACGTAATCACCTCTATAGTAGGTATGGCAATGGGGAGGATTAGGTAAGGGATTAGTGGTCCCCATCCCCATCTCAATTTCCCAAATCAATTTCTATACCCGCCTCCATATCCAATAGGAAGGAGAATTTTGTACCCATCTCTGCATTCCATGGATGCAGGGACTTTTGCAGATATTCTCCATTCCCCACTTACCATTCTATTTCCTAAAATATATTAATTAGAAATTATAATTAATTCAAAAATCCATAATTATAAATTCACTTAAATTAGATGCAACCTAAGGTCATCAAAAGTAAAATAGAATTAATCCAATTAAATATAATTCAAATCATATTGAGTTTCGTCAATCATTTTGTTGTTATTTTTTTATCTTTAATTCTTTACATCGTTAAATTAAATTGCATAAGTTTGAATCGACCGCCATTTTTGCCAACGACTGGCTATTGTAGCGTGTGAAAGGTTTTTGCATTTTTCTTCCATTTTTAGCTTGGCAAGTAATGGCCCTCTACCACGTCAATTTGGTTTTTAAAAATTCTCTTGAATTGTAGTAGAATATGCATGTAATTTATTAATTTTAAATATCTAAGCTTGTGTTATTTTATTCAGTATATATGATTTTACATTTTATATATATTTAGATAAATTATTTAGAATCATGCACAATAAGTATCAAAATTCTTCTAGAAAAAAAATACAAATAAAATTTATTATAAAAATATATATTAAATTGTAAAACTAATTAAATTGATATAAAATTTATATATATATATATACATACACACACATATTTATGAATTATGAAAGTGGAAGTAGAGGTAAAGGTGAAGATTCTCCATGCTCAATCTCAAATCCCTAATTGGGTATTTAGGTGGGTTTGGACAGGAAAAGAGTTATTCCATACATGTCTTCACCTCCTCTTGATGAAACCGGGTATTCTCCATATCTGCCTTCACACTTGATCAACAACTAAAATCCCCATACCCATTAAGTCAAAGTAGGTGAATACCCATGGGTAGCGGGTTAAATTGCCAACCCTACTCTATAGGATCATTTACTTGGTAAGTTCAATTCTATTTTTGTTGAATATTCCATAATTTTCATATAGTTTTCTAATATTAATAAATTATTATGTTTAAAATCCAAGCTAATTTACAAAAAAAGAAAAAAAATGAAGTCCCATTTTCATTGTAAGTTAAAAATTTTATCTTCTACTACTTATCTTTGTTTTTTGCTTTTGGTTATTTTTTTCTATTTTTTTTCTTCATATTAGAGCTTCCTTTAACCGGTGATTTGTTTGCCTTCATCATTTTATTAATTCAATGTTTTGGTGATAGCTTAGAGATTGTTTTATTTATGATTTTTTTTATCATTTTTTGTCCTTTTTTTTTTATCCATGTTAAAAACAAACAAAATGATGAAAGATTTGTTTCAACTTTGATGTTTTTATTTGGTAGGAAACCAAACCTGTTTTTGGATTGTATTTGAGTACATGAATTTGAAATTAAAAATTTTAATTTCATAATAATAAAAAAATCATATTGGTGTTCTAATTATTACAAGGCTCCCAACATGCTCCTCTAAAAATATTTTGAATAGGCTTATAAGATTTTAGTAGAAAAAAAATGTTTAGGTAATACTATTGGACCATAAAATTGTTATTATATTTATTCGTAAAGTCAAATAATTTTACCTTTTGACTAATTCTAATGTTATTGATATATGTTATGTTGTTAAATATTATGTAAATACTTTTAAATAAACTAACCAAATTGTTCAATATTACATGCAGAAAAAAGTAAGTTGACGAATTTAGAGTTGTAATAGAATAATAAGTTGGGACATAATATGTGCCTAATTAAGTAGAAGTACAGACCTTGTTTGTTTACAAACTCCCAATATATTTTTCAACTTTTAAAATTTAAACAAATAAATAATACACATTTTCCAACTTCATTCCCAAAATATGAAATTTATCCCAAAAAAATTTCTACTATTTACACTTCCAATACATTCTCCAAAATTTCAAGCAATTGTCTCATCATTACTGTAGACGGCTTAATTTTTGAGCCAATTAAAACATGACATGTGTAAATAATA
>JACGDI010002511.1:47335-71631 GCA_014898725.1 Jacaranda copaia | reverse complement strand
TTTCTTTGTCTTGTGATTTGATTTTGCAGACAACGAAATTTGTGTGAACAATTACAAATATATACACATACTACAACTCATACAATCTATATATATAAATAATTTTAAAATACTTATTTCATCCCACCAACCCCAAAAAAAGTTATTGATGTAACATCTCGTCTCCTCTCAAAATACAAACAAACAAATAATTTTTTTCTAATTTATTCTCTACTTACCACATAAAACACAAACAAACAATCTTTACATTTCTCAATTCGACTTCCCAAAAACTATTTTGTTAAAATTTTTTGACAAATAGCCCAAAGTAATTCCCGTCATTATTGTATTTATATACCATGTTATTAGACCATGATAATGATTACTACTAACTGGATTTGAAGGACAGTTCTAATGGCATAAATTTAAAATTATTATCCGATGCAACTTACAAATTTTATATTACCCATTGTATCACATTGCATAATCATTTCGTCATAGTTTACAAAATACTAATTATTTGAATAATAATATATAACAACTATATTAATTTATTATTTCATAATTTTCTAATCAATATTGATAAATACTTAGTATATATATAAAACACGAAGATTTATAGGGGATGGTATAACTCCAAGAATATTTGATCTGACGACATATAAGCCACTTTCATATGAAATATTGTTATGTTTCACTTATTCATTCATTAAATTGTATTCAAGAAAATTTTTATTGATGTTTCTTAGTGTTTTTTGTTTAATATTTATAGTATTTATAAAATCAATATCTAAACTATAACCAAATTAAATATAATAAATTTTTGAATTTAAAATTGTTACCATGTGCAATGTACGAGTTAGGAGCTAGTAGGGTGTGAAAATACAGAGATGGTGTAAAAGTGTATTTAAGAAAATATTTATAAAAATGGGAGAACAGTTGATAACTTTTTATTTTTATTTTCTAGAGAAAATCAAAAGGAAAAGGGAAAACAAAATCAAGCAGGCACTTAATGAACTAGTTGTTTTATAAAGATTAGAATTATTGAAATTCTATTTTCATCTGCTTATTTACTTCTTAGGTATTATTTATTTTTATCCTTTTTTTTTAAGCTTTGATTAGGAATGAAAAGCAATCCTACTAAACAAAAATTCAGTCATTCCCAAATGAGTAAATGATCTGTAACTTGATACCGATTTGCTTAATAATACTCTTTATTTTAGAAAAAGAAATGATTGAATAATTTCAATTAATTAAGATTTGTAATAATGAAAAGAATGTGGAATACAACAATTAAATTTATAGGATGAAGGTTTTTTTTATAACAGTAAACTATAAAATTTGGCAAATTATAAAATTGAATTCAAGTGAAATACTTTATTTTAATTATTATTATTGTTGTTGTTGTTGTTTTTTATTATTATTAATTTTGGTTCCGATAAACAGACATTTTACGGAGTCAAAGATGCAAGAACCGAACCAGTAAAAAAGAAATGATAACACTTCGTACGGAAAATATAAAAACAAGGATAAGTAAATGTAACTAGCCCCACCTACACCAGCATAACCCAATCATTGATCGCCACGTAGACAACACGCGCGTTTGACCCAATCACAAGCCAGACTGTGACGAGTCCGCAATGGACTCTACCGTTTCCACTCTCTATAAATAACCGTGAACACTTGAATTTCAAAACAATTATAGAGTTGGATAAAAAATCAGGAGAGAGAAAAAGGCAAAAGAATCTGAGAAATAAAGAGATCGGTGCGCAATTGCATCGCTGGAGCTCAATCGACTATTCGACTGTAATTTCTCCGGCACTCTTTTGTTCGAAGCTTTAGCAGCTACCCGATCTCACCGTAATTATGGTAAAATTCCTGTTTCTTACTCAATTTTACGGCTATTTGTCCTCTTTTTTGGCTATTTAAATATGTTGTGGTGTTATATCATGTTTATTTTCCATGCCAAAGTGTGTTTCACTTCATTTGTTAGTTTTGATTTCATGATTATTTGTTCTTTCTGTTTTATCTAATATTTGTGACACTGCAACGTGATCTCATAGTAGAGGATATAGCTTGTAAGATGTTCGATGAATTTGATACATGATCTGTAAATTGCGTTGGGGAATTAAGCAACAGCGAAAGATGTGGTACCATGATTCATATTTATGAATAGATCACTGTGGAGATTTCTGGAAAACTTATCGTGTGCTGAATTGGATGATAAATTAAGAATGGAAAATATGATTGAATGGAAAGGATAACCTATTTGTATTTATTTTGATCATTTGCAAATTGTTTAAAGAAAATACGCAAAATCATTTAAGTACATGTAGCTTATTGAAATCTAAAACTGAACCGCAGCATGTGATTGTGCGTTGTTAATTATCTACCTTAATTATTTGGAAGAAATAAAATAAAAAGGTATATAAATGCATCTCTTTATCTCTCTAGCTGTGTGTTGTGCAAAGGGAGACCATGATTTTTCTCCATACAATTTTCTCTGATTTTTCCCCGGGAGAAGGGAAGAGGTGGAATGAGAGTTGTTAACTCATATATCCTTAGAGGCAAGGATAATGTAGTCACTGAAATCCTTCTTTTATATATTTTAACTGAAATGTCAGTATTTTGCGGTCCTCACCTGTTGTTTTGTTTCACTTGTTTACATGTCTGGACATTTTCTTATCCGCTCATCCATTATTTGTGATGTTTTTCTCATAATCAGACAACTTCAAGGAGGCTTGCTGACAGGAAGGTAGAGAGGTTTGAGAAGAATATTACCAAGAGGGGTGCTGTCCCTGAGACTGGTGCAAAGAAGGGCAACAACTTGGCGGTCGGCCCTATCTTGCTTGGATTTTTCATCTTTGTTGTCATTGGATCATGTAAGGCGTTTGAAGATCTTGCCCCTCAATTCATTTTTTCACTAATTAAATCCGCACCATTTTGTTTATCCAACTTTTTTCGGTCTTGATATCAAATTGCTTATTGCCCACAACTTTGAGTACTAGAACCTTAATGTTAAATCTCTTCTTGTCAAAGCAAGAATGGTGGAGGAAAATTTGAGTTCCTAAGTGAAATTATAGAGCTGGTTTATCGCAATTTAAACAATTACGCGTGTCTTGATAACTAGTAATTTGCATATTTGAGGTCAGATACTTATTTGACGAACATTTTCGTTTGCTTTGGGTCTAAAAATAGTACTTGATCCAATAATGAATGCCTTGCGTGCTAATCTTTTTTATCTAATTCTGGAAATGTTTGTGTTGCACTTTAAAATGCAAACCTTTTTATTGTGTAAGTTTCTATGAAGCCTTTGGACGGCACAGTGCTTATAATTTTTTAGGCTTTGAGTATGGTTCCACTAAGTTAAAGCTTAGGTATTGATTCATTGCACTTAAAAATCAGTAGCCTGTGTCCATGAGAACCTTTCGGCTTTCTTTCTGTGAATTTGTAAAGTAACTTATGTCTGTGTTTCCTCAGCGCTATTCCAGATAATCAGGACGGCAACAAGTGCAGGGATGGCTTAACCACACCACTCCACGCGAAGTTTGGTGTTTCATATGATGCGATTTGTGGCTGATGTTGGCCCATAGTTTGAAATGCACAACCTTTAGTAGCTTACAGTGCAATTTTTTGCTGTGAAGAACTCCTAAAACATTTAATAGATTTCTTTGTTTCTTTTTTGGTACCAATCTGTGCCCTTTTCTTTCCGCTTAACTTACCATCCTAGCTAGCATTTGTTTATGTTGTGACGCACTTATTTCTCTTTGATGATGACATGTTTATAATTACTTAATTAATTATGATACAAAATGAATATTCTAGACATAAAAGTTTTTCTTAATTTTTTCAATTAGTTATATTAGACACAATTTTAATTCTTCCTGTCGAACGAACTACTAAAAAATATTTTTTTGATATTGATTCTAGATTAATCATTTAATTTTTGTTACATTGACATTTATTTTGTTTAAAAATTTTAATATGCTCAAAATTTTAAAAATTATATAATTGTAAGTTAATTGACATATTATTATCAAGTTATTACAAGTTCAAATTTTTTTTTTATTAACATAAAAAAGTAAAATAATAACATAACAAAAATTAAATTATCATGGATACAATTTAATGATTTGAAGACTCCACGGATTCATTAATTTCTTAATTTAATAAGTTAATGTTAATTCTATTTCAGCGTAAATTGAAATTCACCTAAAAAATGAGCCTTCGCGCTGCCAGCGTCGAATTCAATTTTACCAAATTGAATTTTTTGGAGAAAAAGTTCTCTTGAATTTTAGATGGGTAAATTACATCAAATAATTCTAATATTGAAACATCAAACAAACTAAGATATTTTCAAAATTGATAAATTATATCGATGATTATTTCAATTTTTTGCATGTTAAAACACTAAATTATTTTGTAATAATAATTATAAAACTTTTGAATTTGTATAAACTTTATAATAAAATGTCAATTAATTTGTATGTGTAAAATTAAAGGTATAAACTAATTTATAAGTTAATTGATATTTGGTCATAAAGTTGACACATTCAACATTTGACATAAAACACACGCTCTTTGGGTTGGGCTGTTCCCTTCAGAAGTCTAATGAATGAGCATCAGTCATAGGCCATATGCATATGAAGGGGTAAAGACGCAAAGGAAATATATTCATGACAAGGTATAAATATAATATATATATATACATATATCATCATAATAATGTAGAAAATTAGATGTAAATTGTAATGTAGGGAATCCTTTGGGGGGAAAAAATGTACATTCATTATTCGATGTTTGAATAATAATAATAATAATAATAATAATAATAATAATAATATCCTTCACAAGCCTTCCAGCTATGAGCCAACTAGAAACTAAAAATAAGCCATCTTGTTGAAGTTATTCCCTGGGAATCACAAATTCAACATTCTGTGACTGATTATACAGCCAGCCATATGAAGGCGGCCCACTAAGCCATTGCTGTCAAACAAGGGTGAAATGCAGTCCCGCATGCAATCCATTGCCTCTTCCTCCCTCTTGGCACAACACAGCTAGGCACCTTAAGCCACTCCCCACTCGATAAATCATACGTAACTAACCTATTCATCTGTCTTGATCTCAGTGACAGCATCAGCAAACCTTTGTTACCTAGGCATGTCATTCTAACGTGCTTTCCGTAAAATTCTAAGCACCATATGTTTGGCATTCTGTCAACCTCCTTCCACAACAGAGTCATCTTTTGCAGCTCCCATATGCATATGCACGTCGCAGCATTTTTGCTCACCAGCCCCACCAGCATTATCCTCCCCCTACATTCGGCCAGTGTGTGGTCGCTCAGATGCGGAGGTGCCGGGATTACAAACTGTTTCCATATCCCGTTATTCATGTTGTAGGACAATATTCCGTCAGGGTCCGAACGCATGAAATAGAGCATTCCACTGACCGAAACTGCCTGAGACCGAAAGTTGAGCGCAAGTGGAAGCTTGATATTCGGGGGCATGCTTCCTGGACGGATCCAACAATTCTTTGTGGAGTCGTACACTTCGTGCTCCCCCTCACAACCAACCCAAAGGATCTTATAGCCTGAGCCAGCAGATTCCCCATTCAGAGTCATCCCGACAGCCACACGGGACCAAACCTTGACGGACCTAGCCGGCAACTCTTTGAAGGACCTTGTTAGAGGGTTACAAACATAGAAGCTTCTGTGCCCAATGTCAAGGAAGCAGATGAGACCCCCTGCTGATGCCACTGGCAACACAATTGATTTTGTTGGCAAGGCAGGAACTGTTGGATGGTGCCATTTCTTCAACAATGGATCGTACATTGCTCCAGTGTTGACATTTTCATGAGTGATGGTGTAAAACCAAGATTGAGCTTGCTTTACCTGAGCACATTGCTGCGAGAAACTTTGGGAAGTCAGCAACGAATTCCACTTCCAGCAAACTGTACGGAAGCAGAAAAATGTTGCAATTGGAAGTCTTGCTATCACAGCTTCAAAGAGGTCTTCTGGAAATTCTTTCCAGATACGCTGCTCCATGTTTTCATTACAGCTTGTAGTAGCAGTTGCTTTTCCTCCGCTGCGCTCCTTTCTAGCTTTCTTCGTGGGTGGAGGTTTGCCCGGTTCCAGCATTTTCAGATTTTCGGATTTACCAGCAGTCATTATGATATTATAGCAACTGTCTTCTAAAGAGCTACCTTTGAGATTAAAATAACACCTGATAAAAATAAAAAAAGAATCTTCAGAGTTCAGATGCTAAAAGTTTTACAGAATGACAAGGAACACGATGATGAAATTTCAGTTTTCAAAAACACAATTTACCGATAAAGGTTATGCAACCAAGATGAAATAAGCATCCTAGACAGACTTTAGTTGACACTACTGCAACTTGACACAGGATTTTCCAGTAAAAATAAGTGGGCAAATGACCATGCAGAAAAATCTATTTTTTATCCACAACTTACCACAGCTCCTCCAAAAATATTTCTTTCCCAATAAAAATTGATTATAACAATTCCATCTTCCGAAAATTGGAGTTGTTTATGGATAGCACTTAAATGGTGAAATAGAGTATAATTTTAAATGTCTGAAAAATATGGAGTGCAACGAATTAGTTGGCTTTAAAGCAAGCTTCACATTCTTTCCCTTGCTAAAGACGTGGAAATTGATAAACTAACATTCATGAATATGCGCCAGAATGAACAAATTTGTGCAAATGCATTGAGAGAAAGAAAAAGAGAAACATGAGCATTGAAGTCATTCAAAAAAGTGCAGGCATCCAAATCTTTAATACCCAAACCACACACTATGGCCTATGGATTAAATATTTGAATGCGACATACCCATTTTAATGTTATAATGTACAAATTGTTAGCATATTTCTTGTTAGAAGAAAAACGATATTTGAAATATGGTTAGGAAACAAGTAAATGAAGTGATAAAGTAGCTGGAAAAGTCAGCAAACAGGATAAATAAAAAATTGATCCATGTAAAAGGAACATCAAAAACAAAATATAATAATTGATTAGTAAGGGAAAGACTTAAGATGATAGCATGAAATTGGAGAACTGAAATATTTAAAGCTACGCTGGTCCTAGTTGCTAGGTTTAACAAGGACATATGCACCAAACTTGAATGAGAGATAAAAGATTGCAATTTGTATGAGCATGTTCAAATAATGTCCAGCTTTCCAATAACTACTATCAAAAAGTGCAAATTAAACTGACTCTACATTTACAGCAGAAATGAGTAACATATAAACTTTTCGGTAACCCAACGCTATTTTCTTTTGTGTTTTCCCAAAAAGTTTTCCAAGCCCACAGAAAAATTTCAGAATAAATGTACATTTTCCAAATTTTCTCCCAAAACATTCAAATTTTATCCCCAAAAAACCCTCTCAATTCACCCAAAAAACCACACCTACCCTCTCATTTTCTCATTCTAACTATCATATCACTTATTCATTTGTCACTCTCTCACTTCACTCATCTACACACACACACATATATATATATATAAATATATATTTTTACACCTATGCAAATAATAAAATTTTACTCGTAAAAAAAATTCTAAAACTTATGTTTACAAATTTAATTAAATTATTTATCAAAAAAATGAAATAAATTTAATTAAATATTATTTATGTTATTAATAAATAATTCATTTATTGAATAACATATTAAATTAATTAAATATACTTATTAATTAAATAATATATTAGTTATATTTAATATTTAATGTATTAATGAATATTACAGTTATTCATTTAATAAATAATTTAATATGTTTTAATTTGATATAATAAATAAATTAATTCTCTTCAAAAATATTCTTCATTAAATATTAATCTTCACATTTATTTCAAATTATAATAAAAAATTTGATCATAGGGTGATATTTATTTAATAATCTATTAAGTTTAATAAATTAATATTGATATGCTTAAAGTAATTGATGAGAAAATTAATTAAATTTATGTGAAATTATTTGATTATTACTAAGTATATATTTACTAAATAATGTATTAATTAAATAATAAGTCAAAGTAATTGAATAACTTATTAATTTAATTAAATTAATTTATTTAAATAACTTATTATTTATATATTAATTATTTTTCATAGTTTATGTATAATTAAATATTACGTTTATTTATTTAATAAATAATTTAAGATGATATAATTTCATAAAATATAATATTATTATTATTTTTTAATTTGATGAATTGTTATTAAGTTTTATATATATAAATTATTAACAAATTATTTTATTTAAATAAATAACTAAGTTTTATTTATACATAAATCGAAAGTAATAAATAGTTAAATAATTATGTTTTAACTAATAAACAACAATTAGTTTATAATTAATATATAGCAATTAAATTTTTTTTATAAGTCGATGTTAACAATTATGATATAAGTTGATTTTTTTATAATTAAGATATAATTATGATTTCATGAATAATTAATATTATTAATATATATTTCATTCCAAATAATATATCATCTACTAATGTTAAATTTATAAAAATATAAATTTCAAAATAAATAACTAATTAAATTAATTAAACTCACATTTCAATAATTAAATATACACACACACACATTATCATCCAACTATAAATATATATACCTATAATGTATAAAAAAAATCACTTTCACCCTACAAACCCAACAAAAAAGCAATTGATTTGGCATTTATAATAAAGTTTGTCTCCCCCCAAAATATAAAAAAATAAACAATTCATTCTCAAATCATTTTTTTTATTTTCCCAAAACAAAAAGAAATACTTTGCACATTCTCCAAATTTTCTCTCAAAAACCAATTCCCCCAAAAAATTTTCTACAAAATGCCCAAAACGTAAAAGAATATAGTGTGAGCATACGCCATCCTGGGTAGCATAAGTTCGTACAAATATAGATCCTGCCTCAATAAATGTATCTTATATGTGTGCATGCACTGTTCTTCGAACCTTCAACCACTCCCTCTACAATCTTCTTATCAGGCAAGAACTTATTACAGCTGTGGAAAATAAACAGGACCCAAGCTAAGTGCTCTACAGAGAGAGAATACAAATCACTATCCCCCTACTGAAAATGCATGCAAAAGTCTTTAAGGGATAAAAAAAAATTCATGTAACCAAAATGAAGCATCCTAGGCAGACTGCAGAGTCAGTTTGGAACTTGACACCAAGCAATTTCTAGTGAAAATAGCAACACGACTGATCCCGCAGAAAACTCCATTTTATGTACAAATTATGACAGCTCCTCCAGTAATTTCTTTTATCAATAAAGGATGGTTAGAAAAATTCCATTTTCGGAGAACGGAAGCTGTTTAAGGTCAACTTTGGCAAAAAGTGAAACACATACATGGTAAAAGAGAATATAATCATTTTAAATATTTCCGAAAAGTAATAGTACGCAATTAACTAGTTGCCTTGAAACCAAGATTCATGTTCCTCCTCTGCCTAAAACCATGGAAATTGGTGATAATAATGTTCATGAATGTGTGGCAGGAAGGACAAAAGTGCCAAAGTATTCAGACAATAGAGAACCAGATATATTAAATTTGCTCTCAATTAATTTTGAGGGGGGAAAAGTGAAAATATGTGACTAAAGTGAACAATAGTACCTTAAGAAATGAAATTCTCAGGAGTCACATCTTCCATCCATGCACACATAAAAAGAAAGTAAGAAAAAAAGGAAAAAGTAGAAAAAAAGGTGTGAATGTAACTGAGTTCTGTTTTCAATGCAATACAACTGATAATACCCATTTGTGTACGCTTGGTTAGCCAATTTTGGGAAGGGAGAGTTTAAATTGGAAGTGGAATGATATTATCACAAATGTAAGAAATAAGAAAGTTTCCCCTGTGTAGAGAGTAGTATGTGAAATCACATACCAAAAAATGGCAATTTAGAAAAAAGTTCCTAAAAAGCTCTTGGAGTTTTTAAAAGACTCAATAAAGATTATAATATTGCAAAGTCCATATAAATGAAACAAGAAAAAGAAGCTATAATTTAGCTTTCTTAGTTCACCCCAAATAATGGAGTCCACATCATGCACAGTGTTTTTGAAATTTCATTTCTTTTGCGCATTTTCTTCGTATTAAGATGGCATGGATTCCTATATCTGTAATTTTCTGTAACATTCATTCTCTTAACCATAGGTGATGACAAAATCCATTCTTCTTCTTTCATTTTATAACCATGCACTGAAATCATTAGACTTTCATTTGTTATTTGGGATCCTGAATTTAAATGGCTTTAAAAGATACTAAAATTCCAAAAGTAAAATGCAAAGAGTTTTTAATATTGAAAGAAAATCTCCTCAACTAAGTTTCAATTTTAAATTTTTAATCTTTCACTAGCCCAGCATCAACTATACATGCAACCAATATAAGAAAAGGAATAAGAAAAACAATACATCTATTTATTGCAGGAACAACACAAAATTGATTGAGCAAATTTCTAATCTACCTCCAACTTGAATGGATGTTAACTCAAGAAGAAAAGCTTGAATATGTAAATTCTCCATAGTTATCTGAAAAAGTGTTAAATGTGCACAAACTAGCTCACATCATTCGTGTATTTGAAAGAAATGCATTTACACAACCTTGAACATCCACTTCACCAGGTAGCCACAAACGACCTAAAACTTTCTTTTATATTGAAGCAATCTTAATATCCCCTACTTGCTTTAAATAAGAGAAAAATATGTTGGATAAGAATGCATATATATGAGTAGCATCTAAGCCTGATATACTAGCTTCTAGCTAGGAACACGACCATATGAACCCAAAAAATATGACACTTGTCAAACAAACCAAAGAAATTACCTCATAATATCATTAAATGCAAAAAACAAAGCCGATGTCTTCTATGGGCAGCCGATACAATGTCTAGTAATGAATGATGTTTAGCAACTATCAAGGGCACTCATTCAGCCTACCCAGGCGGACAGCTTCATACTTATTAACGAAATATATTCCAGTACTCCATGAGTTAAATGATAGATTTAACCGCAATACTGAAAACCCATCGTTATCTTGAACTGCACAAAGTAAGTAAGTTACAGAAAATGGGAACTATATTCTTCTGAAATTGGGAGAGATAAGCCATTGAGCAACATTGGGCTATACCCTTAAAGAATAACAGAAGGCAACAACGATAAAATTCTGATTAAACAAAAACGATTTTTATCCAGTGTAGAGAAAATTAATAATCGGCATATTGACTCAAATACTCACAATTTCACACACACACACACACAGATTAAATCTTTCCCATTTTTCAACATATAAACATCCAAGAAACAGAAAATCGGTGCATATGATGATAACTCAAGCCGATACTAACAAATATAGATAAATATATGATTCCCCAAGAGTTAGCACTTACGCAACCCAAATTCCATTCGTTTAAAGCATGAACATCAACAATAGGATACCATTAAGGGTAGAGGGGGGGAGGAAGAGGCAGACCAACAACAATCGAAGAAAATGGTACAAGCAAAGGATTAATTAGGGACCTGAGGGGATGCTGCTGTGATGAAGGTTGAGGTAGAGCTTGAAACTGAATGAAGAAATTGGAAGGAACCGTAGGAGGAGGAGAAGCGTAGAGTTCCAAAAGCTCTTGTAAGTGCACAATAAGTTGCCTTAGCATGGCCACCCCTTCCATCATTCATTCCATAACTATAAGTATCCTCCAACCCCCTTCACCTCTGCCCCACCCCCAACCCCAAACCCAACGCCGCCCCCCTTCTCGTTTCTCTTTTCTCTCTCTATATCTATAGGTTGTATGTATCCGTTAGGGTGTGTAGCGTGTGCAGTGATGGAAGGTATTGTTGTTCATTTGCTTTGTTATTATTTTAACCACCCCAGTTTTTCCACGTCATCCGGCCCATACGATCAATGAGTAATATCGACCGTGTACGCAAACTTTTTCCTTTATTTTTTCTTCCTCCTACTTGATTGATATATATATATATATATATATATTTGGCTCACTTTTTTCCTAAATTATCCCTCTCTCTCTCTCTTTTATTATTATTATTATTATTATTATATGATAATCACTTGCATGCCACAATCAATTTATTAATTTGTCGAGTCATTAATTAATTTAATAATATCATCTTAATGAATATAAATATTTATTTTTAAATTTATGCATATATGCACATAAAAAAATTATTATGATACAAACATTAAACCTCACATACGTATTATTAAGTCAGCCGACCTTCGATATCCTCTTATATATAAATATAAAACCCACTTCTAGAAACTTTTCTAATTCTAAGCATAGCACAAGATTAATCAAATAATTTGCTCATTGGTTGCATGTGATAGGACAACCGGATAAGAAGAGATTTATCTGTGGAAGCACTTGGTACCTATTTTTGTTAGTCTTTTCAATCAGCTTTAATGGAAGCCCACCTACATCTCTCCCTTCGCCCACTTTTTTTCAGTTCATACAAATCTCAGAAGGGATGTAATTTCTATGTCAAGAGATGACTTTTAGGGTGGAAGTTAATCCTCTCGGACGCGTAAGCTATTCTTCAATCTCAACTTAATTTTTTATGAAATTGAAAATTGCGTATAATATTGATCTAATTATACATTAAAGAGATTAAGTTCAAACATACTTTAGTCACATTGAGAGCGAGTTCAAGTAGCTTGAGCTCTATTTGGCCCTATTTTTGAATGCTTTGGAGAAAATATATTTCGAAGAAATATTAAAAAAGTGTGTGAAATATATGAAAGTATATTTAATATTTCCACTATGAATAAGTTTTTGTGTGAATTTTTGTTCAATTAATTGTGTCACATCTAATTTTATATTATTATATATTAATTTTTGTGACATGAATGTTATGACATCAAACTTCATATCATTATATGTTATAATTACAGTAGTAGAATAGTTAAAAATATATATTTATATTATAAAATTGGATGATTAGATATAGTACAAGAAAAATAAAAATTGTAGCAAAATAGTAAATGATAATTGAAAAGTTGGCACTTATATACATATAAGTAAATAATTTTTTTTGTTCTATTAACAATCATAATTTTAATAAGTATAGTAGTGGCAAAAATTATATGTAAGTTATCATTATTGATAATTAATTATATACTTGTAGTGATAAATAGAAATTTTTTCAAAAGTCAGAGATAATTATATTGTGTTTATACATATGTCATTAATTATCAATAATAACGACTTAAACCCTTAGTTCTTGTCACTATCGAGTCATACAATGGCAAAACAAAATTATTGCTGCTTAAAAATATCATTAGTAATAAAATAAAAATTATTTTCACTTAATATATATTACTAGTTACAATTGTTACATAATCACTTATTTTGTTGTGACTAATATTACGTTTTTTGCATTGAAATTTTCACTATATGTAGTCTAATAATTATTCCTATTTAGGAATCCATCTTTTATTTGAATTTAGAAAATATTTCTTTAATCTTTAGTGTCAATTTTTTTCACATTGCTTTAATAAATATTTTATTTTACATAAATTAATATTATAACAAATACTTATATATATATATAAATATATATATATTATGATAATCGTATTAGTGTCATGTCATATCCTAAAATTTTAAAATTTAGTGTGTCCCTATGTTTGTATCGTATTGTATCTTGTTCATATGCATGCATCATAGAATATGATGTCTTCTTATTTTATTTTAGTAGTTGGGCTGAAATTATTTGGAAGTAGAATTGTATATTTTATTTTATCTTAAGGAGAATCAAATTATGCTATAGATAATAAATATAATGTATATGATTACCGAGTGAAAAATATAATTTTATATTATTATTTGTACAATTTTATGAGACATATGTATGTAATATATATGTAATTTTTGTATGTACCTTGGGGAGTGAGAAAATGGATATTTTGAGATACCTTGTAGTGTGTTGGAAAAAATAAATTTTTTTATTTAATTTGGCTTTCTCCAGAAAAATATTTTGAAAAAAATAAAAACAAATATAGCCTCACTTTTGTGGGAACAGTAAAAGGCAAAAAGTGTTTTTGGTTCCTCATTTAGTGCGTTTAGATTGCTTTGCCTGCCCTCCATTTTTGTCAAAGCAAATTTATCCTTCTCCATAAAACAAGCAGACAGATTTGTGTGCATCTTGCGTTAGATTCTGTCAGCCAGAACCAGAAAAAGATGGCTCATCCACAGCACCCAAAAAAATAAAATAAAATCTAAAAACAAAGAATAAATGCAACATGTGATGAAATCTCCACGGACTCCAGGCCTAGGGCTGGCTGGCGCATACCACAATTGATGAAGTCAATTTTGAAAAATATTATATAAATCATGAAATCCATAAGTTAATTAGGTCCATTTTTTAAAATAAATCTATTCATGCTCTTAGTTCTTGTTTCAAAACTTTATTAAATGCATAAGTAAAGCCTCCTTCATTAATTTCATGTCATTTTTCTTTTGTCGATAATGCACGAGTAAAAATAAGATATGATAGCCAGCATATCAGTAATCACTTCTCTTTTATGTAAGCCAGCCTATACATAAAAATTATCTTTGGAACTTAATGGTCAAAACGCTGTTACTACTTGTTTTCTAATTGCATCCAAGGGATAAGGAAGTAAAAATGAATCCAATCTATTATATAAAGTCACAATATTTATTGGCAATAAAGAGGGGTATAAATAAATTGAGACCTGAGACAAATTGAACATATCACTATATATATTTACAACCACAACACATGTTAAACTAGCCAAGGTGTCCCCGGCGAAGGCACTCCGACGCTCAAATTAGTTCTGGTCGAAGTAGAGAGATTGAACAGAATATAGAGAATATAGAGTTTGTAGTGTATGGGGCATTACCTTGAGCGTGGTTAGGCCTGGAGTATTTATAGCTTTCTGTGGGTGTGATTTTACCCAAGTACCCTTATCAAGTGTACTAACTTTTTTCCATGCCAGGGAGTTGGGAGTTATTCCATGTCCAGATCACGATATTGTGCCAGGTGGCTAAATCTCCTATTTTTCTGGATAAATCGTGCCAGTAGGGGCACGTCTCTACCAAAGCCATTGGTAGGATTGTCAGAGTTGTTAGAGTTGTTGACAGCGGTTGCACCGGCTGCCACGTGTCATTAGTGCAGAGGAACTCAGCCAGTCAGACTGATAAACACGGCGAAGATCTGAGTGAACGTCGGAGTGGTTTTGAGGTCAATTCATGTCGACCAGACTCGAATGTTTGAACATCTGGAGTGGTACTGAGGTCGATACAGGTTGATCGCAGACTCTACAAAGTGAGGTCGATACCGATCGACCAAATACATTTACTGTTGGGCCTCATGGGCTGTCTCGTTGGATGTTGGGTCTATTGGGCTTAGTGGATTATCCTATATCATGAGTCCCCTCAACTCCCAGTCCTGATCGAGCTTGTCGATGAGAAGGGACAAGGAGTTTACATTCAACCATAGCGGGTATTATGCTCGATCGGAATTTTTGAATTCTCGATCTGGGTTTTTAAATTGCCGACCTAGGTTTTTAAACTACTGACCAAGGTTTGAGGCAATTTCTTTGCATTTAATGTGGCTATCAATGCGTAGAATACAAAGTGTATTGGGGCAGGCTGTCATCATAGTAGTTACACGAATTTCCATGCACGACTGCATATAAATAGGGGGATAAGTGGTTTTTTTCGCTATGATTCTCCTCGGCCTTGAGTAAATTGATGACTATTTTTCTAGTCCAGTCTAGCCTTCATCGATCAAGGGAGAGAAATTAGAATAAACTTTTCCAATGCGTATCTACAGCCAAAATTTGTCCAGACAAAACATCGCTTGGCTTAGATTAATTCTAGGCATGCTCCTTTTTTCCCTTCTTTCCACGCAAATCGTGGGATTGTGCGGCCACTTTTCTTGTGTCTAACTACTTATTTTAAGTAGAAACATCAATTTAATTTTCCATTTTACATGATCTTCTGTGTTTTTTCCTATTAATCTCTATTTGTTATTTATTGAACTTTTTTTTTTGGTACAATTAGTTATGCATGAGAAAATCCTTTGGCATGCATCACTTATCAAAAATATGAACTCATCATGAGATCATTGAATGGTAATAATGACATAGTTACATAAGTTAGCTTTGAAAATTGTTGGAGATTGATCTTCTTTGACCAAATTTTTAAGTATGGCCAAAGCCCTAATTTTTAAGAAATTGATAATCTTCATAAACTATGTTGCAAGTAGATGACGAAAATTTTGTTTAATTAATCAAACCAATTTCAAGTGAATGAGAAATTAATGATCAAAATGAACTATTTGATGGTTGACTAAAAAAACTAGTAAAGAAGCCAAAAGAATAGGAGTGAAACTCCATCCAACATTGAAAGATGAATGAAAGGTAGACTAAAATATATATATCTCAAGTGTGGACACAAGTGTTTGGAGGGGAGATTATTTACATTGTAATGGGTTCAATCTAACCCACACGCGTGCATGCGCCCTCATCACCACCTGCCTGAACAACAAACCTTCAAACTTCTGCCAGAATTATAAATCTAGAGAAACAAGTTCAATTCTGGAAATACAAAATTAGCATATGGAAAAGCTAAATACATGTATCTTCCAATCTCCAGCAATCAACTGATGTATTTGGACATCAAACTTCAAACTAGCTGCATTGGAAAATTGTAGCAACATCAAAAAATGACTGTTAGATTTTGACTAGCTTTCACCTGCATCTATGGCTCTATAAATATATCAATTTGGAATATGCACATAGACATATCACATTTCCATACAACAAATTTTGTACAATCTAGAGTCTAAAAAGGGAATTCAGTATGCTCAAGGTTCAAGAGAACGTTCTATTTGTAGTGTTGCTACTGTCTAAATTAGTCGTTATATATTGGGAGATGATAGCCAGTTTGTAGTTAGCACTGCTGCGGGGCTAATTCATCTTAAAAGATAGAGAGCTCCACTCTCACCTCGACTACTTGCTTTTGGATCACAGAAATTCTACTATCAAAATAAAAATTTTAAGATAAATTAATAGTTTATGTGATCATGGCATCAAACCAGTTTATTGTTCCACCAACTATTGCTGCTGCTCCAGTCACTATACTAGTTTCTGCTCACAGAGAAACACTAGCAAAATTAACTAGACTTGAATTTAAGATGTGGTAGCAGAAAATGCTATTTTACTTAATGACTTTGAGTTTTGTCAAATTTTTAAAAGAGGATGCACCTACCTCACCTAAAGATGATATTGATGTCCAAAAATGGGAAGCTTTGGATGCTTGGAATCAAAGTAACCTTTTATGCTTGAGCTATATTCTAAATGGACTAGATAATTCGGTGTAAAATGTTTACAGCCTTATTATGGCAACTAAAGAGCTGTGGGAATCACTTGATAAGAAATACCAGGTAGAGGATGCCGGTTTGAATAAATTTGAGGTAGCTAAATTACAAGATTACAAATCCATCATGAGCTAAGTCTAAGAATTGCATATTATTTTGTATGAAATTCATGCTAAAAATATGATTTTGAGTGAATCTTTCCAAGTAGCTGCAATAATTGAAAAGCTATTATCATCGTGGAAGGACTTCAAAAATTATCTCAAACATAAAAGAAAGGAGATGACTATTGAAAATTTGGTTATCCAATTGAGAATTGAGGAAGACAATTATATGTTTGATGCCAAAACAGGTGGAATCAAAATGGAGGCCAAAGTTAATTTGATTGAACCAAGCGCAACTATAAGTAAAAAAGAGAAAGCACCAAGGAACTAGCTCTAACAACAAAGGTAAGAAGCCTATGACATTTTAAGGACATTGCTACAACTGTGGAAAGTTAAACCACGAGGCCAAAGATTGTTGGATTCCTAAGAAAAACAAACCGAGTCAAGCTTATATAATGGAGGAAAAGTCCATGCTATTGGACTTGTTTGAACTAAACCTCCCAGCAATAATTTTTGAAGCTATTATTGTTGATAATCCTAGAAAGTGTTGGATTGACACTGGTGCCACTCGGCACATTTTTTCTGGAAAGTATATATTTTCAACTTATACTCTTGTCATTCAAAAGGAACCGTATATGTGTATTCGGCTACTTTTGATACTGTTGGAATGGGCAAGATTGTTCTAAAGATGACTTCTGGCAAGGATTTTACTTTAAATGAGGTTCTTCATGTGTCAGACATATGCAAGAACTTAGTGTTAGGGCTTTTGCTAGTGAAAAATGGCTTCAAGCTTGTATTTTGTGTTGTCAAAGAATAGCTTATTTCTAGTTAGAGGCTATATGTAGAATGAGCTATTCTAATTTAATATGATGCTTGTACTAAAAATTGTCTAAGTGAATAAAAATAAAGCCTTTAGTTCTATTTACTTGATTGAGTGTTGTAATTTATGGCATGTTAGATTAAGACGTATTAATTTCAATACTTTGCACATATTAGTAAATTTGAAACTATTGCCTCCATTTTAAACTGACACAACTCACAAGTGTGAAATATGTGATAACGTTAAAATGGCTAAAGCACATTTTCACTCGATTGAAAAGAGCATGACGCCTTTAAAATTAATTCATAGTGATACATGTGATTTGAAGTTTGTGCAAACTAGATATGGGAAAACGTATTTCATTACTTTTATTGATGACTGTCCAAGATTTTGCTACATATTTCTTTTACGAAGCAAAGATGAAGCATTAGAAGCATTCGAGTGCTATAAAATTGAGGTTGAAAATCAACTTAGTAAATAAATAAAAGCAATTTGAAGTGATAGAGGTGGAAAATATAGAGCACCATTGGAAGAATTCTACTCAAATTCTGGCATTATTCATCAAATGATAGCTTCTTACTCACCTCAATCAAATGGTGTTGCTGAACGCAAAAATTGAACTCTTAAGGAAATAATGAATGCTATGTTGATTAATTCTGGGTTACCTCAAAACATGTCGGGGTAGCTATTCTTTCAGCTAACCACATTTTGAATAAAATACCCCACAAGGAAAAGATGAAACCTATTATGAATTATGGAAATGTCACAAACCTTCTTACAAATACATGAAAATATGGGGATGCTTGGCCAAGGTGAAGGTACCTAAGCTTAAATAGTTAAGGATAAGGCCAAAAACTATTGATTACATTTTTATTAGATATGCACACAACAGTAGTGCCTACTAATTCTTGGTGCATAAATCAACAGTTCCTGATATAAATGAAGGAATGATCATTGAATCTAAGAATGTTGTATTTTTCAAAAAAATATTTCCATGTAAAGATAAAGAAACATCGAGTTTTTGTAAAAGATCTTTAGAATCAACTAGTAGTTCTCAAACGAATGAAGAACCAAGGTGAAGCAAGAGGATTATAAAGGAAAATATGTTTGGCCCAACCTTTCTAACCTATAATGTTAGAAAATGAACCACGAACAATTGGTAAAGCTTTGTCCAATCTAGAAGCACCTTTCTAGAAAGAAGCTTTCAATAGTGAAATAGAGTCAATCATATAGAATCACACATGAGAGCTCGTTAATCTCCTAGAAAGCCATAAGCTATTGGGTTGCAAGTGGATTCTCTAAAGGAAATATAAGGAAAATAGCTGTATAGATAAATACAAAGCTAGGTTGGCAACAAAAGGGTTCAAACAAAAGGAAGGACTTGATTTCTTTGATACTTACTCTTCATTGACAAGAATCACATCCATCAAGGTGCTCATTGTAATAGTAGCCTTGAATAACCTTGAAATATATTAAATGGATGTGAAAACTGTCTTCTTGAATGGTGAGTTAGATGAAGAAATCTATATAGAATAACTTGAAGGATTTGTTGTTCCCAGACAAGAAAAGAAAGTGTACAAACTTGTTAAGTCATTATATGGGCACAAACTAGCTTTGAAACAAAGGCACGAAAAATTTAACAAAGTAATGTTGTCAAATGGTTTTAAAATAAATGAGTGCGATAAATGTGTTTATTTCAAAAGCACTCAAAGTGAATTTATGATGGTCTACCTGTATGTTGACAACATGTTGATAATGGGTGGCAATCAAGATATTATCTTAACTATGAAGAAAATGCTTATAAAGTATTTTGACATGAAAGATATGGGTGTAGCGGATGTTATACTAGGGATTAAGATAATTAGAACATCTGAGGAACTATTTCTAACTCAATCCCATTATGTTGAGAAAATTCTCAAGAAATTTAATGTGTTTGACAGTTCTTCTGTGAAAATACCTAATGGATCCCAATCAACATCTGAGAAAAAATACTAGTGAACCCATATCTCAAATGGAAGACTCGAGAATAATAGGTAGTTTGATGTTTCTAACAAACTGTACTCGCTTAGACATTGTGTGCTCAGTAAATAAGTAGAGTAGATTTACAAGCAATCCTGGCAATAAATACTGGAAAGTACTAACAAGGGTACTTAGATTTTTTAAGTACATAATGGACTACCAGTAACACTACACTCAATATCTAGTTGTATAGGAAAAATACAATGATGCTAACTAGATATCAAATATGAAGAACACCAAGTCCATAAGTGGATATGTATTCACACTCAGTAAAGTTATTGTATCTTAGAAATCCTCTAAACAAATGTGATTAGCTCGTTTACGATGGAGTCTGAATTTATTGCTTTAGATAAAGCATGAGAAGAAGCAAAATGGCTCCAAAATTTCCTAAAGGATAATCCTTGTTAGCCTAAACCAATTTCTGCCATCCCAATTCATTGCAATAGTCAATTAGCAATCGAAAGGGCTTAAGGCAACACATATAATGGTAAATCTCATCATATCAAATGATGACATAATACCATAAGGCAATTGATCTCAAATGATTTACTTTCATTTGACTATGTGAAGTCCAAGGAAAACTTAGTGGATCTATTAACAAAAGGCCTACCTAGATCAAGTAAAATTCCTATTGAGAGGAATAGGACTAAAACCCATAAGTTAAAAAACCGACATAGCAAAAACCTAATCATAATGATTAAAGATCTTAAGAACTTAGTTCAATTGGATAACTAAGTTATGAAGGTTTATGTGAGCACTTCAACCTATTCATATGACATGGAAGTGCCACCTACAATGTGGTTATGGGGTTGAGTTTTAACTCTTAGTGAGTCCTAAAGCTAGAACAACAGAGTATAGTAGGGTACTCTTGGTGGAAAATCACCTATATAAGTGTGAAGATAAGCTGCTTCATTGTCAACGCTTATGAATCCAAGATAGGTGTCCATCGCTAAAATGGACACAACTAAAAAGAACTAAAAAGCATAAACATAGTTGTTGTATGAGTACTATTTTCTTGGTTTTCACCAATAGCTTAATAGTTCAAAATATTATGTCCACTGATTAGCCAAGTAAACCTAATAGTACTTCACTAAGGAAGGTTCAAAGCCACAAGCTACCTATCCTGATGCAATAGTTGTTCAGCTAAACTCTCTCATGCTTGCATAAGCATTTGCATCATTAGTCATAGAAATTTCCATTCATATGGGGGATTATTGGAAATTGGTTTTCTTTGAAAAAATTTTAAAGTGTGCTCAAAGCACTAATTTCAAAGAAATTGGTGATTGTCGTAAACTATGCTACTGGTAGATGACGATAATGTGTTTATTGGTCAAAACCAATTTCAAGTGAATGAGAATTTGATGGTCAAAGTGAGCTAGTAGATGGTTGACTAAAAAGACTAGTAAAGAAGCCCAAGGAATAAGAGGAGTGAAATGCTATGCCATATTAAAAGATGAGTGAAAGGTAGACTAATATATATTTCAATTATGGAGGTAAGTGATGCACCCCTTAGGGATACCACAAGTATTCGGAGGGAAAAAGACCTACATGGTAGTGGGTTTAATCCAACCTACATATATGCGTGCACTGTCGCCGCAGCTAACTTGGCTGGGCCTGGGCTTAGCCTAATCGTGGGCTTGGCTTGGGCTTAGATTAAAATAAATTAGGTTTTTAGTCTAATACTAACTTTTGGACTAAATTTAATCTGATTTTACTTGGCCGTTCAAACTTTTGCTAGAATTGAAAATTTGGAGACACGAGTTCATTTCTGGAAATATGAAACCAGTGTATGGAAAAGCTAAATACGCCTATCTTCCAATCTCTAGCAATCAACTTATGTATTTGGATAGCAACCTTCAAATTGGTTGCATTGAAAAATTGCAGCAACATTGAAAAATGGTTGTTAGATTTTGACCAGCTTTCAGCTACACCTTTAGCTTTGTAAATACATCAATCCTGAATATGCACATAGGCGTATCACATTTTCATACAGCAAATTCTGCACAATCTAGAGTCTAAGAAGAGAATTCAGTATGCTCAAGGCTCAAGCGATCCAACAATTTGTAGTATTGTTACTGTCTGAATTAGTTATTGTATCTTGGGAGACGATAGCCGATTTGCCATTAACACTAATGCAAGGTCAATTTTTCTTAAAGATAAAGAGTTCCATTCTCACCTCACCTACTTGCTGCTTTTGGATCACAAAAATTCTGCTACCAAAATAACAAAAATTAATTATAAATTAAATTTATAGTGGTCCAATAAGCATCAACAAGAAAATTTCATGCCTCCTATATTAAATATACATAGTTAAATAAATTTTGAATTAATAAATAAAATATGAAATTATATATATAAAGTGAAATATTATATATATTCAAATCAACAGAATATAAAAATATTAGCAAGAGGAATACTTAGTCAATAAGAACAAAAATTAAATTACTACAATATCAATTTCCCCCCCTTTAGTGAACTATCTCTTTATTATTTAATATTTTTGACTTTTCATTTTGCTTCTTAATTATTAGCTAGAAGAATTGTAATTCCAATAATGAAGACTATTGTTTCTTCTAGAGTTGTAAATAGATATTTGAAAATTTATTTATTGCTCACATTCGAATTCATTTATAAAGTAGATTATTTGTATCTATCTAAAGTGGATATTATCCATATTCAATGAGTAAATATTCAACTATAAGTGAATACGAATATGATAATTGCCTATCCGATATGTATAATATCTGCTTCGAGTACATATTCGTTGGATATATTTGTTTATGTATTCGATTATTCATAATTTAATTAAATCCACTATCCATATCTGATAAATAATATTTAAAAAATTATTATATATAATATATTCTAATTTTTTTTATGTATTTTAATGTATAAATAATATTTAAAAAAAGTTATCATATGTAATATATTATTATACATAATAAATTATTTTTATTTTTTCAATATGATCTCAGAATCTATATATAAATGAATATAAGAATAAATTAGTAATTAAAGAATTACTAAAACAAATTAGTAGTTAAGAATTATGAAGAATTGAGAGATGGTAGTAATGATAATTAAATACTACTAAATCAAGAGAAAAGTTGAAAAATCAAAATATGAACAATAAAATTAATCAATATAAAGTTACTATCGCTTGACTTTATAATTAATTTATATTGATGTCATTTTTTCAGTACTAATTAATCATAAAGTCAATCATTAATTTAAAAAATTAGCTAAATCAAGAATAATTAATTTTTTAATTCTAAAATAAATTAGTAAACTTTATTTTTAATGAAATTTATTAGAAAAAATATGAATTTTATTACAAGTTAATGCATTCGGATATTTAAATATTTATAAGCGGATATTTAGATATTCATAAATGAATGCATCCTAATAATTATAATTAGATACAAATATATTCAAATTCGATTAATTTCTAGAAAGTACAAATTTTGATGTTATTAAAAAATATTCGTCGGATAAGAATATAAATACAGTATTATAAAACTTAAATAGATACAGATATAAATACAGATACAAATACAAACACAATATATTTGTAACGTTTAATGTCCATTTACAACCCTAATTTTTTTCATATGCATGAGAAATTTGAATAATTTGTCACATGTTTTGGCATTGTAGCAAACATTTGCTTGGAAAATACGTTTACCCCACCATGGATGGAAGGTGAACGAGATGGCATCCAAGTTAAGAAATTGTTTGGAAATAATGATCATGACTCACGACCCCCAACCAAACGTTAGTTTCACAAATGTTGTGAACATAATCAAGGGGTTGCCCTAGTTGTCCATAAGAGCATGTGATGATGAGACAATTATACATATCAATTATAAGTTTGATTATTAATATTATATATTTTTTTATGTTTATAATTTTATATGATATATTTAAATATATTATTGATGCTGCAGAGAGCTGAGGAGTCAGATACTTCAGTTGATTCGAGTGTTTTGGGCTTGAGATC
>JACGDI010002511.1:26615-46561 GCA_014898725.1 Jacaranda copaia | reverse complement strand
GCCATAACACGCCTATTCCTATTCTACCATTCTGATTATAATCGATAATAATGAGATCGCTGGCATGAGGCTAATTGTTAATTCATTGAAATGATTATAGAACCCGCTTGTTTGGCTTCCAAATACTTTTTCCTCTGGCATATCAAATGAAAGCTATTCTTTCCTTACCACATGCTGTACTCACAAGTGGGTGGTGTGCATATCCTATTCACAATACCTTGAGAATTGTTGTGATGTATAATAAATAGGGGCAAAGATGAAAAAAGGTGGGTTAAGAAAGCAGTTTCAGTGTTTATTGAGGATAATGAATTCCAAATTTTCTTTTTCTTTTTCTTTTCGCGTAAAGGAGAATTTTTTATGAGAAAAACAAGATTAAATGTGTACTAGACTAATCATGATTGATAATTAGGTCTCATTTACAGGGGTGTTTGGACGTTAAGCATATAGATTGTTTAAAATATCTTATAAAATATTTAAAAATTTTCAATATATTAGAAAGTATTTGATAATCTTTTTTTTTTCTTTTGCTTTAAAATAAGCTTATAATATCTAAAATAAGATGTCAGATCTTATACTCTCTTTTAAAGATGAAGGGGATCTTAACTTATTTTTAAGATTTCAATAAGCTCCTTTGATTTTAATCAATTTAATTATAAAATTATCATTATTGACATCTTATAACCTTCATGATTTTGTTTTATTCAAACAATTTAATAACTTATTTTAAAAATAAGATTTAGCATCCTATAAACTACAATAATATTTTATAAGATTTTTTAAATATGGTTAGGCAAATACCCTCTTAATTTAAATGAGATTTCCATTATAATTTAGAATGGTTAATTAAGAAAAAGTAGCTAAAACTTCCTGCAATTTGGGATTCAATCCTCACTTGAATTTTGTTGGCCTCCATTTCCTAATCAAGATTATTTGTTGGAGTTCATTTCCCAGTTGAGCGAAAAATACAGAAGCTCTAACTTAAATTAAAAATAACAAGAATCCCTCTACTTCCCTCACTAACAAAAAGGTTACTTCAAATTAACTTCCCCCTCCCCCCACCTCTTTCTTCCCATTCCCTCCATTTCCAAAACCAACGCATAACCTCTACAACAATGTTGTGTTCACCATCTTTATGCTGGTGTTGTACCTTCATCACCTTCGTCTCTTTTGCTTTCTTATTTTTGGACTAATTTTTTACCATTCAATGTATTGCCAAAGCTAGAAAGGTTTTTATTTTTTGCCCCTCAATTGCATAGTGTACGAGGTAAGTTGTGTAATTTTTTGTTATGTTATTTTTGTATTGAAATATTGAAAGAATTTTCATACATTTCTTCATTTGCTTCTTGTTTGATCTTGGTTTTAATTATTTTAGGACTGATTTTGATATACTCAATTGACCCATGATTAATCTCTTCTTTTATTAAAAAAAACCCTAATGTGAATTTTGTCATACTTAAATATTGTCAATTTATGCTTGATTTGTTGTTTTAATTGTATGTTTCAATTATCAATTATTTGGATTTAATAATTATATAATTCATACAAGGTGTAATGTGTTAGTCATTTGCAAATGAATTTTAGGGTTATTATCTAATTTATTGTGTATATGATGTGTATAAATCATGTTAAAAGCATTTCTTAAGCATCCATTCTTGCAAACTTATCATTAATATGATTAGTATTATTTTTAAATAATATGGTATAAAAAACTTTTAATATTTAAATTTTGAGTTGCAGTACACAAAATCTCCAATTTAGTATTATGTTCTAGTTTTTTTGTAGCAAAATTTAAATTTTCAGTATTTAAATTGTGAGTTTGCAATACATAACACCTCCAAATCAGTGTTCTATGAAAGCTTTTTCTTATACAAAAATTGAAAATTTTTGCAATATACAAAACCTCCAATTCAGTATCTATGCAGGTTTTTTTGGTACAAAAATTTAAACTTTCAGTATTTAAATTGTGAATTGTAGTTTCAAAACCTCAAGTGCAGTATTTATGCAGTTATGCATGTCTCTCTTGCCTACAATAATAATGGCTAAAACTCAAGAACGTGCACACCAAACCACCAAAGGTAATAGAGAGACTCTGAGCCATGTTCTCGGTGCTCTCTAAGGCACTTTAAAAATGTTATGAGCCTAGAGACACTAAGGCACTAAAGAAAACTCCAGTTTTGGTGTATCCTAAAATGACTAAATTGAGTAAATTGACTATTGACAGTGTTAATATAGTTTCATAAGGGGGTTTGATATTAGATTTTATTTTATTTTTTATTTTTGGTAACAATATTAGGCTTCCTTTTACTATGATAAAATTTCCTATTGTTGTGCGGTTGTAGCACGTGGGGAAACCAATGAATTTTGATATAAAGATAGAGTTAGAAACTATAAAATAATTATTTGAAAAAAAAATAAGAATGTCACTTGAGTAAAAATTTGTAAAAAATTGCGAGAGTTGATAGGAAAAATATAGTGATCAAGATATAGATGATTATGTTAAGGTGTAGATACTACTAGTTTTCAATTGTATTTTGTTTTCAACTAGTAACTATTCGACACCTAGATTCCTCATGTAGTACATGGTCGATTTACCTTCCATTGGACTTTACGCATGGGAAGTTGCTGCATTTTATTTTTTGCATAATGAGATTTTGTTGTATCTAGAAGGTGAAACGGGGAAAGGTTCAAGAAAAAAAAAATACTTTGATGGATGCAGTATTGGGTTGATGTTAAGTTAATGGCATTGTTAATATTAATATTTTTTAGTATTATTATTAAGTAACTATAATATTGCATAATTCTTTTTCTGAATAGTAGACTTGGGATTATAAGCATATCTGTTGCTTGGGAATGGTAAATTCATTATATTTATTTCCATGATTCCTTTAATGGTTTAAGAGTAAGATCCCCAAAAACATTGTTGACGCAAAAGAAAAATTCAAAATGATTATTAGAAATATAGTAATAACTTATATTCCTATCTTTGTTGTTATAATCATTTTTTATACATATAAAATTACAAACTAAGTTGCAGAGTTTTGTTTGAACGGTTTTTACATATCTATCCAATCCCTGATGAGGAAAAATTATTGTTATTAATACACATGAAGCACCAACCATTGATGTGTATGGCTTGTGATGAGGGTGAAAACTGCTTATGACTGGATTGGGTTGGAATCCAAGTAAATCGACTTGAGGATGGTCAATGGGTGATTGGGGTCAAATCGTACAATGAACAACAAACGTCAGGCTAGCTGAGATGCCCTCCACTCGAGTACTCCGACAATCAAGTTAATATAGAGTCAACTAGATAATTGAGCAGTAGAGTGAGGGCTTTAAGATATAGAATGACATACTTTCTAAGTAGATGGTTGAGGGCTATTTTTAACCTTCATAAGAGGGTTGATACGCCTGAGATGTCATATCACTTGGAATAGGCGATTTGTTATCATATAGGGACCTTCAGGTTTTCTCTAGCTTCTGTACTATTCTAGATGGCATTGCCTCATACTTCTCAAGACAAGGAGGTACACTGGGAGCACACCAGTCTGCAAGTGACTGCAAAATGGTAGTATGGATAGAGGCATGTACCATTAATGTGGAGATGTGCCACTTGACAAATTATTAAATATGGTAAGCAGGTTGTCAACTTTCCTCGACCATGGAGGTCGAGAGGTTGAGCCAATGAGAAACATCATGTTCAATTGGCATCTCAATAGGGGCCAGCCATCGAATGTTGAGAGCCATCCTAAGTGCGTTGGAATTGGTTGACCAACCTGATTAAGTTTTAATAACTCAAGCAGGATGGTTGAGTCTTGTTGATTGCCAATATCAGTCCACTATACCTCAAAGGTCCTAAGGATGAATGTTGGTCAATCATCAGCTTGGGCTATGATAGACTGGGCCCACTCTCAGTCGCTTAGACCACCTTGGGTTTGGGTTTGTTAGGTCATCCCATATCATGAGTCCCTCCATTTCCTAGTCCTGATTGAGGTATTTAATGTGAAATAGTAAGAAGTAGTCATCTTACATGGCCTTTAGCGGAGAATTCTAGCATTCGACTAGGGTTTTTTAGGGTTGACCAGGGTTTGGTGCATTTAATGCAACAGTTATATTACATTAATCGAAACACCAAATGATGGTTGTGTAATAATCATAGTTGTTTTGGTTACCTTGTTATGGTAGCTATAAATAACCATGGTGAAAAAATTCATTTTCACTTTTATAGCAATCCAGGAAGTCGATTGAGGCACTTCAATATGCTATTAATCAATCATTTTTTGCTCTAGAGTCTTTAAACACATAAGCCATTTCTCTTTATATTTTGATCATAGTATATAAAATGATGTTGAGGGTATTCAACGAGAGCGATAGTTAAGGGAGTAGCAATGAAGCAACAAGGTTTAATAGGGATGCTTCAGAGGTGAGGGTGACTCAACTAGCAAGTCTGATTATTTTTCGAGCAACAGTTAGATGTTAAGGAGCTCGGGTGATGAGCGTGTCATCATTGACAATGAGGCTAGTCCAAATCAACCACCTATTTCTCATGGTCGGTTGTTCACCGCCGACCTAGTGAGATAATTTCTAAAATTAAATTGGCCAACCTTGTCCTTATAAGATAGCTTTACTATGTTTCCCCCTAGTATGAACCAATCGTGCCTGATCCTTTTGATGGGTACATCAACCCTTGGCCAAATACAAAATTGTGTTTGAGGAAGCCTTTAAATATGGGCTTAGGTTCCCCCTCGCGCAACCCCTAATTGACTTACTTAGGGGCCTTCGAGTGTACATTAGCCAATTGCTCCCCAATTATTTCTCAGTCATATGTAATTTTGCCATCCTGATGTATATACATGACCAATCAACCACCTTTGCCAACGTTTCTAATCTTTTTCACCTGCCAATACCTCATAAATGGCAATGCTGAGGAGTTAGGTTTTTATGACCTCATTGCTCGTCTTTGATGAAAATTCTTGGTGACCTCTACTTCGTCCCATGGCTAAGAATGGAAAAAATAGTATCTGCATATTCAGGGACCTAGGTATTTTAATATTCTAACAGGGTATTTTAGCACATTGAGATTCTCAAAAGTGAGACCCCAACCTAGCCAAATACATTCATTTGGGATTTAGTGTAGTTTGGAGAAACAAAGGCCTTAGGTTATATTGAGGAGAGAAACTTAGTTCTTGTAAGCTTGTCTCTTACTAATTTAGGGTTGACAACTAGTGATTGACTGGGCAGAAGCTTTACTCTATTGTCATATTACATTTGTTTCAACTTTATGGTCGGTACTAATGTTTGTTTGTTTCTTGCCTCCACAAATCAACAAGAGATCATGAACCAAACGAGAGCTCAAGCTATAGCCTGCGCATAGAGAAACCAAGAGTGATGCCAAGATAGGGGTGCTCATTGAGGAGATGATACGCAGGTAGCCCAATAGCCGCAAACCATTCTACCAGTACTAATGGCTTCACCAGCTCGACCCCTAACTGCCCCGACCCCTAGTCCATCTCTGCAACATAGAAAGGTGGCCTCCAGACAGAGTTGGCCCACACTAAAAAATATCGTTGCCAACAAGGGCAAGTGCTCAGCTAAGTTGACTGGCCCACTGATGGGCTATGATTTATTTAGTCAATGGGATGACAACAAGTTGTTCCAGCTATTTACAATCCCATGTTGTTGCTTACTACTAGGTCAAAGAGTAGGGTGCCACTGCGGGTGATAATGGCTAGTTTGTTCGCCTCTAACCAATAGAAGATGATGGAGCTAACATAGGGAGGCATACTAAGAGCGATGGCCTACCATTCCAATATGGTAAGTGTCTAGTCAACACTGCATGAAGATTAAGTATTTGCTCATAAATTTTTATTCTTCTGTACATTATGGTCTTAATTATGTCGAACAAAATGGCATTGCAGGTGAGCTAGCTCAGCTACTGCTTACATAAAAGGTCAAAACTCACTCTCGATGAGTGTAATAGGCTCTGAGGTGATTGGGTCAAAGTGGAAATGGTCAAGGCTCATACCAAGTCTGCCTAGGCTCGAATTGAGCATTTGACTAAGGAACTTGAGGATGCTCAAATGCAACTCAAGGTGAATGATGCCAGCTGATCACAGTAATCATTGAGAAGAGATTGATGGAGGAGATGTTGAAAAAAGTATGAGTGGATGCCTAGAGCCACTGTGGGGAGTTTTCCAAGATGCTGTCCAATGTTCGACAAAAGGTGGTATAATAATTTATGCTAACTTTGGCCATATAGGATACTAGCATCATCTTCTCTATCAATGATGCAAAAGATACCTTTAAGAAGGCTCTTAAGTAGCTAGAGTTCCTTAGCTATATAATCTACCCCAAAGACAAGCAACGTCTGAACCCTGTGCTCAACAAGCATCTCTGTATATATCTAGATCCTAATGAGACTACTCTTATCGAGAGAGCTAACCCTAATGAAACTGCTCCTATCGAGGCACTAGTATCTGTGCCCATGGATATGCCCTCCCATATTGCTAAGGTCAAGGTTGTGACCACAGAGTTTGACTTTGAAAATAACTTTGCTTTTGACATTAGAGATGGCAAAGTCAATGGGGCTGACTTTTTCCCTCTCGATGAGCATTCATTTTTAGTTGATAAGGTAAGACCTTCATGACCACCTTAGGAGGTCAAAGCCAGTAGCCAAAAAGGTAACCAGGTGGCCGAAGAGATGAAAGTGGAGAGATTAAAGTTAAATTGAGCAGGGACGGCAAGGCATCTCCATAGTGCAGCTTAGCTTTTAGCTGTTCGTTTATTTTTTTTATTATTATTATAATGAAAAATTGCTGAAGTTAATGAAATGAGTCTTTATGTCCATCGATAAGTGTTGCGTGTTGTTTTGCTATAAATTTTATTATTCTTATCTAATGTTGGCTATTGTAGTTGATGACAAAATCTATTTAGTCTCACATTGTTATGAGATAACTCCTTAATGAAGTTTTGATAATGTTCATGGTCAACTCAGAAATCAACTATAGAAAGCATGACAAAATAATCCATGTTTGTTAACCTTAAGGTCGATAAGCAATGATCCTAAGCATGAAAAAATTAAGACTAACAATTCTTTTAATGAATGTGCTTGTCAACCATCAGCATAACAAAGTTGGCCTTAAGTATTTGATCATGTTTGTCAAGTATCAGCATGATAAAACTAACTTCTTAACAAAAATCTTGGATAAATCAATTTGACTGAGATTATTGTCAATATTTATGCCGACAGCGGATGGTGATCGTTCACTTCAATTGTGGATCTAATAATAAATGGTTAACTCATTGGCACTCCTAAGTTGAAAAGCCTTATTTTCATAGCTTAAAGCTATTATATTCATTGATCATGAGGTTAATTATAAACGATCAACTCGTTTATGTACTTAGGCCAGAAAGCTTTGATTGCATGGCTTGAAGCTATTGTGTTTGTCAACCATAAGGTTAAACATAAATGATCAGCTCATTTATGTAATTAGGCTAGAAAGCCTTGATTGCATGACTTGGAGCTATTGTGTTTGTTGACCATGTCGTTGATCATAAATGACCAGCTCATTTATGTGTTTAGGCTAGAAAGTCTTGATTGCATGGTGTGAGTAGATAACCGTTGAAATGTAAATATTTTCATTGATGAGAAATAGTACTGCATTACAATGGAGAGAAGACTCTGGGTCTTGTTACATATAGAATGTTTTCAAGTTTAATGGGTTCCATGGTCATGGAAACTCACTACCGTTCATGTCTACGAGTTGATAAGTGTTATGCTTCAATACATTGACCACTAAATAAGTCCCTTCCCACTTTGGGTCAAGTTTTTATACATTTTTCAACACCTTTACATTTTTGAGAACAAGGTCACCAACTTTGAAATTCTGTGTCTGAACTCTCTTATTGTACTATTTTTCCATTGTCGATCTATATCATTGCATTGTGGTGTAAGCTTTCTGCCATCACTCATCAATGGTTTTTAGGTTGAATTCTCTTTTAGAATTATTTTTTGATTGGATTAAAATAGATCACTTGAGCCACGTGTTATATCAGTTCTGGTGTAATGATTGCTCTGACCCGTAAATTAAACTTAGGAACTGTAAACTGTAGTTATTCAAGGGTTTTTTCTATATGCCCATAACATGCAGGGAGGTCATCTGCCTAACTCACTCTAGTCCCTTCTAGTTGAGCTTTGAGGTGGTTGATTATAGTTCTATTCTTAACTTCAGTTTACCCATTATCTTGGGTTTCTCGACTAAGGTGAAATGCTAGTGGATCCTTAGGGTTTTGCACTAAGTCCTCATACTCCTACTCTAGAATTGAGTTCTATTAGCTAAGATCAAGACTTTGGGGAGGCCAAAATGGCATATTATATTCATCCATATAAAACTCTTAATGGCCACATTGGTTATTTTAGGAACTACCTCTACTTCGACTCACCTGGTAAAGTATTCAACCGCAACAATGATGAACTTTATTTGACCTATTATCTTTGGGAAGAAACCAACTGTCAGTCCCTTACGTGATTTGTACATTCACCATTGACGGCATCTTTCAATAGGGTGGGGGATGTTCGATTGGACTTGGCAAGATGGGCATTTCCTAAGAAAGCCAATGGCATCTTTCAGTAGAGTGGGCCACAAACACCCATATCGAATATTTTTTGGGTAAAGGATTGCCCCCAGAATGAATCCTGCATATGCTTGCATGAACTTCATGTAGTGCCTCACGGCCATAGTTTGGTGTTAAACACCTTAAAGGTGGTCTAGAGATTAACTTCTTGTAAAGTTGTCCATGCTTGTCAAGGGCCAACTCGATAGCTTAACCTCTAAGTTGCTACACCTCACCCTTATCCTGGGGGACTGATCTTTGTTTTAAGTAAAGTTTGATCACGTCTTTCCAAGAAGGAGATGTATCTTCGACATTCCCCACCCAGTTTTGATCAACAGTGCTTATGGTGGGCTTGTCTATGACTAAAAATGTTATTGTTCTACCTTTAGTCCTTTTGGTCAAGCTTGTGAACTTGGATAAGGCGTTAACTCACTTATTCTCTGATTGAGGTACTTAGCTATGGTTGAATTTTTTGAATAACTACTGTAGCCTTTTCACCTTTTCTAAGTATTAGCTCATCATGGATTCCTTGGCTTCAAAGTTCCCTTTCACTTACTTTGCAACTAAGTGGGAGTCGATGATCACTGCTAGTTGCTCGACCCGATAATTTACCGCCATTCTCATACCGACAATCAGGGCTTCATACTCAATAATGTTGTTGGTTGCTAGGCTAGTGAGTTTGATTGTAAAATCAAATTCCTCGATGAGCAGAGAGCAGAGTGAAATGCTTATCCCTCTCTACAAATAGGTTGTAGATCTATCAATATGTAAGTTTATATATGAGGGAGCCATGAGTGTGCTGATTAGAAAGGTTGACTCTTTCAGCTACGAAATTAGCTAAAACTTGTACTTTGATAATAGTTCTAGGTTGGAAAGTAAAATCAAATTCTCCTAATTTAATATCCCATTTTGTTAATCTTCCTAAGGTATTAGGTTTTGACAACACCTATTTCAACGATTGGTTGGTCAAAATAATAATGGAGTGGGATTGGAAGTACAACCTTAACTTTTTGGCTACTATGACCAAGGTGAGGGAAAACTTCTCAATCTTCAGATAATTATGCTTAGGGCCTTACAGTACTTTGCTGTAGTAGTAAACAGATCGATGGGTTGCATCCCTAGTCGAGACCAAACTTATGCTAATTGAGGCCGACGACACTGCTAAGAATAAGTGCAAAGCTTCTCCAAGCTCATGTTTGGTAAGCATGGGCATTGAGGAGAGATACTGTTTAAGTTTGACCAGAGCCTAATTGTACTGCTCTCACCATTGGAAATCAAATTTTTTTGCATTTTTAAGAATCTTGAAGAAAGTTAGACTCGTTGGCTAATTGGGCAATGAACCTACCTAGGGCTATGATCCTCCTGACCAAACATTGCACATCCCTGCCTATTTTGAGGGAGGGGGTAATGTCCAAGATGGCCTAAATTTTTTGTGGGTTCACTTCAATGCCTATTTAGCTAACCATATATCCTAAGAACTTACCTCTTTGGACCTTGAAAGTATATTTGTTGGGGTTGAATTTTAAATTTGTTAAGGTTCTCTCTCCTTGACAGGTTTCTAATATTGCTTGATGTATTATCTCTTACTAAGTCTATCGAACTTACCCCCATTTCCCTTATTTTGCATACAAGGTTGAGTGGAAATGTAAAGGTTTGATATGGAATAAAGAGAATCTCTTTTTGTAATAGACTAGGGTGCTTATGTGTATATATGTTATTAGAAAGTTATATGTGAACTTAAAGATGTTGTGATATCTCAGAGTTACTAAGGCTACCTTAGGATTTCATCTATGTTTTGCTGATCATTTAAGAATTGAACCTTGGCATGATACTAATATTTGTAGTAATGGTTAAGATGAAATTTTTACTACTTATAGTGTATTGATGTTTATGAGCAAATTTTATAGATCTATTGTCTGTATTACTGGTTTAGATTTAAGATTGAATTATTTTTGATATCTTAGCTTGAGGTAACCCTGACTGGGGTGTCATGGGTGGAATTAGAGCCTAAGTTTAGATGACTTAGGTGTTAAATATGTAATTAAATTCATCATGACTTTTGTTTAGGTTAGTTTGAACATGCACTTAGGGGTATGACAGGATTGTTAGAAGGTTGTAAAGTCGTAAGGCATTGAGGATGAATAATATTACTTAATACTAATGAAATAAACTTTTGTGACTTTGTTGCGGGAGGCAAGCAGCTCTAGCAAAGGAAACCTGTGAATAAAGACAGTGTTGAAGAATTGAAGGAGAAACTTGCAGCTCTCAAGGAAGAAAAGGAACGCCTTTCCCAAACATGCTAAAAGCTTGGAGTAATACTCTATGAGAGGTATTGAACTGTATAGAATGAAAGGATGGAAATAAGCCGATGAAAATCAGCAATTGGCGAGAGAGAATTTTTACTTTATAGGATGATGGAAATTGTTAGAATAGAAGAAATGTAGGTAGGAATAGTAGCTAATCGGAATGAGGAGCTTTGAGAGATACGTACTCAAATGGAAAAAATATTCTAGATGTTAGAAATTGAGTATAGAAGAACGATAGATGAGCCCTATCCCATAATAGGAGAGATTAGTAGAATGAAGGCACACTACCACCCGGCCATCCACCAAGTGATTGGAGTAAGCATTAGTATCAACATTGAGGCAAGACCTTTGAGAGTTCACCCATAGATCCTATGGAAGAAGACCCCAATAAGGATTTAGATAATGCTACAAAGGTTCCTGATGAGCCTATGGAGATAAGGAGCGATGACGATGAGGTGTTAGAGATGATGGACAATGTCGAAGACTCTAAATCTAACATTATAGATGCCGAGGATTTGGATTAGGTGACCTGGCTGCTATGTGCTTACCTAATTTTGTGTATATAAACTAGTAGTATCAATAGCATGTAGCTTGTAACGTGGCTATCTTTGTTTTCTCTGTTCATACATGTATAAATATCTTCACTGCCTGTCATTTTACTTTGACTGGGTAATCAACTAGTTAGTCTTTTGAACTTGGGTATGACTTTTATCTGTGTTAATATTAATTGAATGTTAACAACTTTTATCTTTAAACAACTGTATATTAACTTTTCTTGTCGGTTTTATGCTATTAAAGCTTTGTGATTTGATTTATCTTATTATCATTTCTCTATACTCGAATGATAGATGGGTCATTGATAACTGAAGCCTGATTTGTGGCTTATGTTCACAGGATTAAATAGTAGCATCTTGAGTAAGTAATGGCTTCTAAAGGTAGTGATGATATCTTTATACCAGCAAGAACAAGTCGGAGAGGGAGACCTCCAAGCCATTGAGCTAATGTACCTTATGTTCGTAGAATGGGGCACCTATTTATCCACAACCAATACCCAATGAGGAAATTTCTCAAACTTATCCAATGAATCAACTAGTTGAGAATCCTCCGACAAAGCCAGTGCATCAAGAGAGACAAAGACGTGGGCTACTAGCTTATCAACTAATAGGTAAAGCTAAGCAGCAGAAATAGTTCTAGAAGATTAAGCTTTGGAATAATTTTTGCAATTTTATCCTCCCAAATTCTATGAAGAGCCAGATGATCGTAAGGCAGAAGAATGGTTGAAAGATTTGGATAACATATTCAGGACCTTATGATATCCAGGTGAACAAAGAGTATGATTTGCCATATTTCTCTTAGCAGGGCTTGCAAGGAGTTGGTGGAGGATAGTGGAAGATACAGTTTCTATCTCTGACATTTTTGGTAAAGTATTATATAACCTTAGTGCCTCGCATTTCATTATCTATGTTGCATTTTCTCAAAAATTGAATATACCACCCGAGACTATGACTTATCAGATAGAGGTTAGAATGCCAGAAGTGTTCCCTGAAGAATTAAATTCATTGCCCTTTAATAGAGAAATAGAATTTATCATTCACACTTTACCAGGACTTACACCATTTTCAAAGGCTCCTTATCGAATGGCCCCTACCAAGCTTAAAGAACTGAAGAATTAGCTTCAAGAGTTGTTGACAAAGGGATTCATTAGACTGAGCACATCTTTGTAGAGAGCTTCAGTATTGTTTATCAAAAAAAAAATATGGGAACTTAAGGATGTGCATTGATTATAGAGAATTGAATAAGGTCATCATTAAGAATAAGTACCCTTTACCCCATGTAGAGGAATTGTTCAATTTGCTACAAGAGTTTAGAATCTTCTCGAACTTAGATCTGAGACAAAGGCACTATCAACTGAAGATCAATGAAAAAGATAATCCTTAGACCGCTTTCAATTCTTCGTATAGTCATTTTGAATTTATGGTGATGCCTTTTGAGCTAGACAATGTATCAGTAGCATTCATGGACTTGAAGCAATGAATTTCCAAATCGTAGTTAGATCAATTTGTAGTCATCTTCATCGACTACATTCTAGTGTTTTCCAAATCCAAAGAAAAGCATGCAAAATACTTACACATAGTCCTTAGGACTTTGAAGAAACATTGGCTATATGTTAAATTTAGCAAGTGCAAATTCTGGATGGAGAAAATAACCTTTTGGGGCATGTTATCACCTAAAATAGGATCAAAGTTGACCTCTCTAAGGTGGAAGTAATAGTCAACTGAAAGCAGCCTGGAAATGTCATTGAAGTTCAAATTTCTTGGGATTAGCAGCTATTATCGAAGATTGTTCAGGATTTCTCTAAGATAGCTAGTCAGTTAACCAAGTTAACATAGAAGGATCTGCCTTTTACTTGGAATGATGATTGCGAGACAACCTTTAAGGAGTTAAAATAATAGCTAACTACAGCTCTGGTCCTAGCTCTTTCGAATGGCCTAAAAAGCTTTATGGTGTATATCAATGCTTCCAATAAGGGGTTGGGATGTGTATTGATGCAAAAGGGGCATGTCATTGCCTATGCCTCTAGGAAATTCAAACCTCATGAGAAAAACTACCCAATGCATGACCTAAAATTAGTTGTGGTCATATTGGCATTGTCAAAATAGAGGCATTACCTCTATGGTGATGCATTTGAGACGTATACTGACCACAAAAGTCTTAAGTATTTACAGTCACAGAATGAGCTAAAGATAAGGCAACGTTACTGGATAGAGTTTCTAGGAGACTATAATTTCTCCATCATCTCTTGCTTTGGAAAAGCTAATGTAGTAGCCGATGCATTAAGCTGGAAAGCTAGGTTAACTTGTCTATAAGCAACAGAAACATCCGAATGTCAAAAGTTAGGTTTTATGCTATGATTAAAGCAACATACTTGGGTTGCTAGAATAAAAGTACAGCTAGAAATATAAAATAAGATTTAACAAGCTCAAGCTGGAGATGAATAGATACTAAAATAAAAGGAAAATGTCAGAAATATTAAAGGATCTGAGTTCAATGTTGATAATCAAGGCACCCTTATGTTCTAGAAAAGAATATGTGTACTAGAAGAAGTCAAGGTAAAAGTATTGAAGAAAGCACATAAGATAAGATATATAATGTATCCTGGATGAGCTAAACTGTATCGAGTTTTAAAGAAACAGTTCTAGTGGAATGGGATGAAAAGAGATATAGCAGTTTATGTGCAAAAGTGCCTGACTTGTCAGCTGGTGAAGATAGAACACCAACGACCATCAGGGTTGTTGTAGCCACTCCTAATTCTTGACTGAAAATGGGAATAGGTCACCGTAGATTTTGTGACTAGTCTATCAATGATTTAAGGAGGATACGACAGTGTTTGGGTTGTAATAGATCGCTTGACCAAGTCCACACACTTTTTGCCAATTGGAACACATTTTCGAGTTGAAAAACTAACAGAGTTGTATGTTAAGGAAATTGTTCGACTACATGAAGTCCCAACTAGCATTGTGTGAGATCGAGATCCAAAATTTACATAGAGGCTTTGGAAGAGTCTACAAGAACATTTGAGAACAAAACTAAGGTTCAGTTCTACTACCCATCTATAAACAGACAAGCAATCGGAATGAGTTATACGGATTTTAGAGGATATACCAAAAGCCTATATGCTAGAATTTGGAGAAAGTTGGATGCGACACCTTCTATTAATCAAATTTACCTATAACAATAGCTATTAGTCAACAATTCAGAAGGTACTATACGAAGCCTTGTACGGTAGAAAATGTCAATCTCCAGTACACTAGGATTTAGAGAAGCACAAGGGCAGCATTAATTAGTCTTTGAGTACTATAAGACCTAAGCTGATACAAGAGACAATTAAATAAGTGCAAGTAATCAAGCAGAAAATGAAGGCGGCCCAAGATAGGTAGAAGGGTGATGCAGATACTTGGTGGAAAGATCGAGAGTTTGAAGTAAGAGATCAAGTATTTCTCAAAGTTTTCCCAAGAAAAAAAGTTACGAGAATTGATAAAGGTGGAAAACTTAGCCCGAGATATGTTGGGCCTTGTGAGATATGTGAGATGATAGGACCAATTGCATATCATCTCATGTTATCCCAATATCTAAAAGGAGTACATGACGTCTTCCATATATCACAACTTCGGAAATACTATCCTGACCTTTCTCACATCATATCACCTAAATGCTTGTAATTGAAAGGTGATCTAACATATGAAGAGCAGCCTATATGTGTCTTGGATTAGTAGGTCTGAGAGCTCAAAAATTGGAAAATTCCCCAGGTGAAAGTATTGTGGCACAACCATAACATCAAGGAAGCAACATGGGAGAGAGAAGATCTCATACGCCAACAATATCCTACACTCTTCTAACTTTTAGGTAAGAATCTGGGGACCAGATTCTTTCAAAGAGAGAGTCTGTAACGTCCTTAGAATTTTCTTGATTTGTATTAATTTATTTCCATTAATTGTATTTCTATGAATTTTAGCTTATTAATTATTTTTAGAAGTTTTGTGTTCAGTTTATAATTTTAACAAATTTAATTTAATCTTATTTGAAATTTGGGGCCGATTTATAATTATAGAGGACTTAATTGCACCAATTTTGGAAAATTTGCGGCTTACATGAAAGGCCTTAGGTCAATTGGGGCGAGCCACCATTTTCATAAGTTGTCGAACCTAATTGCATGATTTTAGAACCTTTTGGAGGTTAAAATTTGAAATTTTGAAAATATCTTATAGATAGTCTAATTTTATTTTCCACCTCCACTATTTTCTTTCTCTTCATCACTACCACACCTTTTCTCTCACGATAATTTCTTCGGCCACAACCTTTCTCCTATTTCTATTCAGATTAAACTCTTTTCCTCACTCCCAACTACTCATCCAAACCTCATGCACCCATAAACTCCATCATTTTACCAAAAAAATGTGAAGATTGAGTTGACCGTAGCAGAAATTAGTGGACGACAACAAAGCAGAGCTGAGTTGGGTGTTTTGGGTATTGGGTTTCATAGTTTGCAGCTTGAGAAAGCTAGGTATATGCTTGCATTAAAGATTGGTGAACTATTGATGGTGAATTTTAAAGAAAATCTCACAGCAGTGGTGTAGTTTTCATTTGGTGTTGATTAAGGGCCTTTCTGACGGTGAAATTTGTAGCTGGTGGTGGTGCTAAATAGCTCTTGTTGAAAGAAACATTTTGGTGATGATGATGGGCAATGGCAGGACGGTGGTGGAGCTGCGGTAGAATCTACCCCTCGACACAGTGATCGTAATGGTGGTCTCTATTATTGAGTCCAAAGTGTTGATTGGGTGATTTGTGGGTAAAATAGTTAGAAAGGATTTGGTTATATATATACATATTGTATTGTATTGTTTGGACCTTGTACCCTAGCAAGAATGAGTTATCATAGATTATATATATGCTTGGACCATGTATAGATGGAATATTATAATTGTGGTCTCGAATATGTTGTACGATATGCCAAATTAGGTTTAATGAATTTAATAAGCAATTAAATCTTGATTCATGAATAATAAGACCTAAATGATATTGCTGAGGTTAATTATGAAAACATTAGCAATTATTGTGAGTTCGGGTTAGAATTATGAAAGATTGTGTAAGTAAGGACTAGAGTATTTGATAAATGAAACATATATGAGAATTGAGACTTGTTTAGATGCTGATTTTATTAGCTCTTATTGGGACAATAGTGTTGTTTAAGCATTTAATTATCATGCTAATAAAATAATTAGTGATTTGGAATATGATAAATATGATAGTGATGTATTAGGAGTCAAACATAGGTTTTGACTATAATTATGCTCTTTTAATTAGATAATGAAGAGGTAGATCCCAAGGACCAGTGAATTGCTATTTTTGGGTGCATTTCCTAAGATAATGGAGGTGAGGTTCTGCCAACCGATACTTGCTTTGTTAGGTTAATCGATATTTGTTACACCCCAGTAAGGGTCTGCCATTTTGGCCTTGTTAAACCTTTCAATTCTTGTGGCATAACCCCTGTGAGGGTTAACTTATTTGATCATACTGGCTCGTAATTACTTGAATAGCACTTACTCATTTTATTGAAATCTATACTTGATTGTGTATTTGTTTGTAATTAGTTATTTAAATTGCATACCCTGTGAGGGTTAGTACTTGGTTCACTTTGTTGAGTTGTACTTGTTTGTTCTGATGCTAGAACTCCTATCTACCTTGATCGATACTTGTCATTGTTTGGTACTTATTTCTATTTTGAACTATTATCAGATGCCTTGTTAGCATACTCGCTCGTGGGCGTCCTGTTATCTAGCCAGATGGTTTGACTGTACTTGTTCGTCGTTCATATCTTACCTCATCAGCAAATTTGATTGCTTGATTGGTACATGTTGTACTTGTTGTGCTTGTTGGAGATAGTACTTGGGCTAAGTGTCAATCCTATGTGGAATGCTGGGATACTTGGAACATGCCTTGCAGTCCGCCTAGATGTCCACGATACACTAAGCAGTCCCCTTAAGTATTAGCAGTATGCTAAAAAGTCCGCTTAGGCATCCGCAATGCGCCATACAGTCCGTATAAACAATGCGCCATACAGTTTGTATGGGCACACCAACTGTATGCTAAGCTATCGGGCTTTGGAAGTACTTGTTTGACTGGTATAAGGTGAATTGATATTCATGTCTTGACTCATTTTGTTGGAATGCATATACTATGAGGGTTTGCTTTCCCGTACTTATTTCTTGCTTGATTTTAATATGTTCTTGGAACAATAAGGTAGGAGAGTTTCTTTTTTGCTATTCTTGTTCTTGCTTGAATCTTAACTATACTTGTATTGCTCGTTGAATTTTAAATTTGTTATGATGCTTTCTCCTTGACAGGTTTCTAATATTGTTTGATATGTTATCCCTCACTAAGTCCATTGGACTTACCCCTATTTCCCTTGTTTTGCAGACAGGGTTGAGTAGGAATGTTAAGTTCTGATTTGGAATAAAGAGATGCTCCTTTTGTAATAGACTAGGTTGCTTATGTATATATGGGTTATTAAAAGGTTATATGTGAACTTAGAGATGTTTTGATATGTCAGAGTTGCTAAGGCTATCTTGGGATTGTGTATATATTTTGCTGATCGTCCAAGAATTGAACCTTGGCATGAATACTAATATTTGTAGTAATGGTTAAGATGAAATTTCCGTTGCTTATGGTTTATTGACATTTGTGAGAAAATTTTATGGGTCTATTGTCGGTATTACAGGTTCAAATTTAAGATTGAATTGTTTTTGATATTTCAGCTCGGGATTCCCTTGAGTGGGCTGTCACATATGTGTTTTTATTTAATTATATATTTTACCTATATATACTTCTGATTAACATCATAAAAAATATTAAAAAATTATAAATTATTATAAAAATGAAAACAAGAAATAACAAAAATAAGAATAATTCTACGCCTCTCAAAATGTTTAATAAAAAGTAAAGACATCATTGACTTGGTCCATGCTCAATGGAATATAAAATTTGAAATGTTAATTGTATCCACACATCTCCAAACAATTAATAAAAATAAATAGAAATAATAAATAAAGAGTTGTGGATTCTATAAATGATTCTTCAAATTAAATTAACCAAAAAGTACAGTAAGGGTGTTCTAACCTTGTTGCAAACAATTAAGTGCTTTAGTTATACAATATTTTATAAATATTTTATAATATTTTTATCAAAAAATTAAAATGCTCTTGCTAAATTATATAATGAAAAGAGTAATTTCAAAAAGGAATTATGTATATACTTTTTTGCTTAAAATGTATATAACATATGTACTTGATAAAATATAAAATACATAATATATTGCTTATATAATTTGAATAATATTAAGAGTGATATTTAAATGATATAATTATAGAATTAACCCTTAAATTGTTTGTAAAGTAATATATAAAAAATATTCACAAATAAATATTTTATTTTAATAATTTTCTATAAAAGAATAATTTGATCGTTGAGGAAAGTTTCATTTTATTCCTATTAGCCATTATTAATCATAAAATTAGAGTTAAGTAGGAAAATGATGATTTTACTCTTTTAATTTCTTATTTCTTATACACATCAGTATAAAATAAATTATATCACAATCATTCCTTTTCATTTCATTTTTAAAATTATTTCATTTTCACTAAACACATATTTATACACCGATCATCACCTACGTATCAAGAGATATACAGAAAGATCCCAACACCTAATTTGTAGGCTTGACTAAACAGGGAATTTCGTGGTGCAAATACAACCTTCGAGCATCATTAATTAAAATCATTTTTTTAGAGAGAACATTACAAATAAAAATTAGATGCATATAAAGTGCACAAAGGAGCCTATTTACATTTAAATTCGAGATGACCCACGTAATAATAGACACTGATACCACTGAGCGACAAATCCCTGAACAAATTAAAACCACTTTCACTCTATTAAAATTTACAAGCACGCATAACAAATAATTTGAAATTCTTTTGAATTGTCCAAACATAATAATCACCTTTTTATAAAAATTGAAAGGCGAATTCTTGAATAAAGTAATTTCAAAAGATTTTGCTAAAACGATTACTAGAAAATGAATTATGCTATGTTCTGATCAAAATTATTATTATTATTTGTGAAATTAAAATAACAATTTTTCATGAAAGACATTATGTTTTCTCACAACTAAAAAGGAACATTTTGAAAACACGTTATTTGTAGTCTTTAAATTATATATTGAAACTACTTCCTTAAAAAATTAAAATTATCTTTAAAACTGAAAAAGAAATCTTTTTTTCTTTCAAACCTCTATATATGTCAAAAAAAAAATTAATTGATTCAAAAGTAAGTTCTGTTGGAAATGTAAACTCAACATTAGCTACCGGTCATGACATTAAAATAATCTTATCAATTGATCACACAATGAAACACAATAAAACATTAGAGAAGTTCATAGAAAAACCTTAACCCGAAGGGGGGGGGGGGGGG
>JACGDI010002511.1:0-17729 GCA_014898725.1 Jacaranda copaia | reverse complement strand
CTGATTGCAATTCAATTTGCAATCTTTTAGATTCTGCAAGCTTCTTTTAAAAAAGAAAGAAAGAAAAATTGATTCCTGTAGGATGAATAACTCTACCTGCGTTGGCTGCTGTTGGTGATTTGTTTGGTTTTGTAAGACATAATTAATTATCGTGACTTATTCACTCAGAAATTTATTAGACGACATTGTTCGTGAACAAGTCTCGAGAGGGCATTTGTAAACGGCTTAATTTTTGAGCCAATTAAAAAATGACATGTGTAAATAATATATTAGTTATTATTTAAAATTTTCTATTTATATATTGGAATTTATTAAATTAAATTTCAAATAATAAATAGTTAATTTTAATTAATATTCTAATATTTATATTATACAAATCAAATATTGATAAATATCAAGATGAAGGTGTATTATCTTAATCAAATCAAATCTGGTGATCTAGCAATTTCAAACTAATCAAGTTGGGACACGTGGAGCATCCATGTACGTGGACCAATCAAGTCAAAAATATTTGATATTATCTTTTAATATATGCACCAAAGAGATAATTATCAAATGCGTTCAAGTTATTTTGGAGTCTCCTGCTGAACACCTATATAAAGGAATAACTAGAGATTCATATGGACATTCAAAAATATATATATTCATATATTCTCAAGCCCCAAGACTCAACTTTTTAAGCTTTAAGTTCTTGCTGTGACGACGTATTGCTACCGCAAAGGTCCTATACCTCTTTAAAGCATCAAGTCATCAAGTCATTTGATTTCAGAGTCAAGGTTCGGGTTTCAAAGAAATTTCGTAGTATCTTTTACCAAGTGAAGGGATATTACACCATATATCCAAGAACAAGCTTTAAGCCCTTGGATCATATATATATTGGGAGAAGAATCAGGGGATTAGTTTTGTTAGGGAATTTATATTTTTCTATGATAAATTGTAATTCTCATATATTTTTTTTTATATAAATTTAATTTGTCCATTATTTTTCTTTGTCTTGTGATTTAATTTTGCAGACAATAAAATTTGTGTGAACGACTTCATCTTCCCCATCTCTCCAATTTGATTTGCAGGAGCATTCATTTGCATATTTTTCTCTTCTCCTCATGGTAAGTTTTCAGCATCCCTCCTATATTCCCTCTTTATTTTTGTTAGTTTTCATACTTATATCTTCTTCCCTTCTTGTCTCTATTTTTAATTTGTTCTTCGCATGTAATCTTCCTTCCATTCTCCCTTTTATTTCTCTCTCTTTTTATTTTATCATCTTCCCATGGCTTCTTCGCTGCCTAGTCGCACATCTAGTAGTGCCCAGTTACTAACTAACTTGGAACTCCAACTAACAAATACTTACAGCTACCAGACGAAGGGTCTTCCACATGCTACATCCAGCTAAGGCCAGGGTAGGGTACTAAGCCAAAAAGGGGAAATCCTCAATCTTTGGCATTTTATGATTTATGTGGCCCAAAGTTTATTCTTGCAGAAAGAGATGAGCTCCATCAGACAATGTGCATACTAGAAATATTTGATATAATAGTCTTGGGTCCTAATGACAAACCACTGTTTAAAAAATTAGATTGGACCACCCAGTTGGACCATCAATCGGCCGGTGAACTGGTTCAATTTTCTAAAAAAATCGGAAAAATAAAAAAAATATCATATTTTGTAAAAACCGTTCAAACCGGCTAGTCGAACGGTTGAACCGTTGAACCTGACCGATTTTTTTATTTAATTTTTAATAAAATTATTTTTTTTTAATTTATTTTGGTCTAAATACAAAGTTTGAAGGTTAAGGTATATTTCACAAGCTATCTAAAAGTTAAAAATAAACCTTAATTTAGAGTTTATAATTTAAAATTAACTTATACACTCTCAATTTTAAACTTTAGACTTGATATATTTAAATTATTGCGATCATTTATAATATAAATAGTAAAATTTGGATTGTAATATTAGACAATATCCTTTAAGCTCTTTATATTTTATATTTTAATTTTTATTAATATTTAAGTAATATATATAATATAAATATATATTTTATAATTATGACGTCATGGTTCAATTACAGTTCAATTATAGTCTGACCGACGACTAAACCAGTGAACCGTGAACTGATAAGTTTTCTAGTTCAATGAACTGTCTGATTTTTCGAACACTGTGACAAACCACACCAACCACCCCTTGGATACCTCTATTTTTTCTGTAAACAGCTCTATGGTGGACTACATTTCCCCATACTTGTTCATCTGGATAGCTAAGTCATATTGTGTCCCCCTAAACTAATTGACTCCAAACTCTTTTAGACTAATGATTGGATTTTCTATTTTGTTGCAATATTTGGAAGAGACTCCTTCTGCTACCCTTTTTATTACTTTTTTTCTTTGAAATCTTTTGAATGAAGCTCATTTTATTTCACATCTCAAAGGAATGTAACCTTCTTGTGAATCTAAGCTCCTTGAAGGTCTGAAAAGATAATTATTTCTTTTTTTTTCCCCCGAGCATTAGAATTTTAAGACCTCTTGGATCAAGGAGGTTCCTGATAGAGACCCACACAAAACTTTCAGTTGTTCTGCTTTGTGCCGTGAACATCTATAGAGGCTTGACGAACATAATTTTAACTTATCTTTTGTTGACAAACCTAGGAATTATCTCATTTTGGGCTAAGTCCAGTTAGGGATAAGCTAACTGAGGACTTGGGTATAATCTAACTTTTCCATTTGTTGTGTCTTTAATCATGTTTTGCTACAGCTGATACTCACTTGGTCGTTTTTCTCCTTTTTGTAGAAGAGCTGATGATTAACGTTTATGTCTAAGCTAAAGCTAAGAGACTAGGGAGGCTAAGCAACGAAAGAAAATAGAGAAAAAGCATGCCACTCTAGCGCTTTTTCTTTGTTTGTTCCTCCTGACACTTCTATTCAAAGCTCTCCCCATGTATCTGTTCCTTCAGATTTGCCTAGACCCCTCATTGCCACCCAGACCACTAAATGAACATCCTCTCTACTACTGAGGAAGAGGTTAAAGTATCTGAAGTGCCATGTAAATTTTATAAGAAAGAAGAGGCTAAGTTCAAACCTTAGCGCCACATTTTTTGTAAGTAAATTCATTCTTCATAATAATATTCATATCTTAGGGAGAGATTTCTTGGTAAGCTTACCTATTAACGTAAATAAAACTCAAATGGAAATGCTTTCTGACTCTTCCCTTCGCTCCATGTACTCATCATATTTGGCCATAGTTTGCTACTCATTTCATTTCAGATTCTTATTATCTAAAATTTCACCTTTCTTATTAACCAATTCCTAATTTAAGGCTAGCCTTCTCGTAAGAGCTATGTTGACAAAGTGGGAATTAACCGACTAGATGTGGGATGAAAGATATCATTGTCTTCTCGAAGATCATAAAGATTTGAAGGCCAAGATGGGGAAGCCACGTGATTAATTAACCAAAGTCTTTTAAAAGCATCAATCTTTGATAGCTAATCAGCATTAATAGGGTTTCCGCCTCCGACTAAGTGATTGAGAGAGCTTGAAAGGAGTATCATAAGCATTCCCGGCTTCAATTGAGGGAAAAGTGTTCCAGACTCTTACTGACCTAATAAGAAAGACTTTCTCCAATCTGACGAGTTCAACGCTTTGATCATAAAGAAAGCTCTGTTACATTATTATTATGGTTTTTAGACTCGCAAGCAAGCTCTCGCTTGATTTTTCTTTCAAATTTCTAGAAGACTTGCCAACTAGAGAAGATATTCTGGATGACAGAGATAAAGAACACTCGGTTCAAGTCTAAGGATGATCTTATTTTTGTCACTCTTACAGGTGTACCTAACCTGGAGCTATGCTCGCCTTCCATCAACTTAGTTCTATTAAGCACTTCTATCCATCTTTTTTTATTATTTTTTTTGGAACCAGTTATTTTCCTATCTTATGCTATTTGCCAAGATATACACTCATCTTTATCTTAGCTAGACTAGACCTATGCATCTTTTCATTATCAAGCCGTGCTTTCTTGAGATTGCAGATTAAGCATTATTTTTATCTCTTTTCTTATTTCTATAAGTTAAATAATAAGATTATGAAACACTAACGAACCTCTTAAATTAAAGCATGATGTTATACCATGCTACATTTGCTTACCAATGCCCTAGGCCTTTACAAAAAGTTTAGTTCAAAGACTATTTGCTAAGGCATCCAAGCTATTAAACCACGATGCAAAGATCATTTAATAGGGCACTTAGAGCATTTCGACAATCTTGAGACTGTTTCTCAAGGTTTAAAGGAAGCTTTTTACAAGGAAGAAATGAATAATTAAAGAGAGTGTAAAAGGGAAGGATATTATTATAGGATTTGTAACCTTCTATATGATTAATTCATGTATAGAATCTTATAAGCTTGTGATGTTCTAGAGCTACAATAGTGGTTTTCCATCAAGGTCCTCAAGCTCATATGCTCCTCCTTACAACACTTGAACAACTTTAAAGGAACCTTCTATTGGAATAGTGCACAACAAGTCAATTAGATTGGCCTAGAAAAATTATTTCTTTGTAAAATAATCTTGATTGAATGATATTATTTATATGAACATCTTCATCTTATGCTCTATATTATTTTACTAGCATTTGGATAAAACCCTTAGGTTACACTAGATTATAGGACTTGATTACACATTAGATAGTAATCATGGAATAAATCTTACACGGTTGTGATTTTAGGCCGCCAAACATATTGGGTGATGACCTTTCTAATGAGGCTCGTGAAGTGTTCATTAAACTTGTAGATGATGATCTATAGATGAGATATCTCATGATGGCATCCATGACTAATGAGCTCCAAAAGACACAGGAATATGAAACATGTGAGTGAAATCTACAAGCACTTGAAAAAGTTGTACAGTGTGCAATTTAGACATGAAAGGTTCACTCTGTCGAAAGAGCTCTTTAAATCAAGGATGGTGGAAGGTTCAACTGTTTATGATCATGGACTCAAGATGATTAGACTTATCAAGAATCTTGGACAACTTGATGTGATCATGGATAATAACCTATATGTGGATTTGATCCTCCAATTATTACCACCATTGTTCAACCATTTTTTTATGACCTTCAATATGTCCAAGCAAGAGGTTATGATTAACAAATTGGTGAACATGCTTGTGACCACTGAGGCAATGATGAAAAGGAAAATGCCCCTTATGCTTGCTTCTTCTTTCATGTCAAAAGGCCCTAGTGGCCCAAGAAAGACAGGTAAGAGGAAGAAAAGTTCTTCCTCCAAAGGGAAGCAACCTAAGAAAAGTTCCTAGAGAGTTAAGAAAAAGGCTAAAATTGAAGTAAGTTGTTCTATTATGGCAAAAGGGGACATTGGAAAAGAAATTGCGAAGTTTACTTTGCAACCTTTAAGAAGGGCATATACTTCTTAAGGTGCATTTGATGACTAATTCTTCTTCATGGGTATTTGATACTATATATGGTTCTCACCTTTGTAATTCATTACAAGAGATGGAAAGAAGAAAAAGTCTTCATGAAGGGGATATGATCCTTCACCTAGGAAATCGAGCAAGAGTTGCCAGCATAGTCTAAGGGTTTATTAAGTTAGACTTAGGAAATGCTTGCATTGTACTTAATCTAGTTTATTATGTATCCCACCTTGTTAAGAATATTATTTCAATTCATGTTCTTGATAATGAAGAATTTGATTTTTCTATATCGAATGGGAAGTTGAAGGTATTAAAGAATGGTTCTTTAATTGCTCAAGGTATGTTAGTTAATGAATTGTACATACTTAATTCTCAACCTTCATTAATGCACATTCAATCAAGTAAAAGAAAATTAGATAACCAAGAAGATGCCATTCTATGGCATGCAAAACTTCGATATATATCTAAAAATAGGATGAACAAGTTAGAAGCTCTCAAAGCATTAAATATTAATAGTATTGAGGATCTTCCTACTTGTGAATCTTGTTTGAAAGAAAAAATAGCCAAGGCTCACTTTGTAGGACAAACAAAGCACTCCACAAATCCTTTGGATTTGATCCATACGGATGTTTGTGGTCCACTAAGAGTTAGTGGAAGAAAAGACTATTTTTACTTCATCACCTTTACATAGTCGGTTCAGACACCTATATCTCATGAAGTATAAGTATGAAGCCTTTGAAAAGTTCAAAGAGTATAGGAATGAAGTAGAAAAATGAAAGGAACTCAATGTTAAAGCTCTTCAATTGGATTAAGGTGAAGAGTATTGAAGTATCAAATTCTTAGATTATCTAAAGGAGAATAGAATTCTCTCTCAATGGACTCCACATGGCACACCCTAACATAATGGAGTAGCCGAAAGAAGAAACCATACCTTGTTGGACATGATACGTTCCATTATTAACCCCATATGAAATGTGGTATGACAAAGCACTCTCTTACCATTACCTTAAGGTTTAAAGATCTCCTACTTATGTGAGACAGATAGTGGGCGATACGTTAGATAGTAGATCCATATTGCAAGTTTGTGAGATACCTAAAAGAGTCTATGGATTATTACTTCCATGATCTCTCAAAATAAAAGGTGTTTGTTTCAAAGAACACCTACTTTTTGAAAAAAAAAATCTATAAGATAGAAATGGCATTGTCATTGAACTTGATGAAGTTCAAGATGATCATGAAATCTAACAAGTGGTGAAAATAAGTGAGCTACAAGAGCCTCACACACAACCTTTATGAAAGTCGGACCGAATCAGGAAGTAGCCCAAAAAGTTCTAATTTCTTCATGAGATGGGCCAATCAGATAGTGAACTGAAGACCTATGAGGAAGTTATGTTGGACATAGACTCAGGAGGTTGACTTGATGCCATGAAATTCAAAATGGATTTCATGTACTCTAACAAAGTATGGACTTTGGTAAATCCACCAAAGGGAATAGTTCTTGATGGTTGTAAGTGGATCTATAAGCGAAAGCAAGGAGTTGATGGAGAAGTAATGACTTTTAAGGTGTGACTAGTAGCAAAAGGTTACACTCAAAGACTTGGTATCAATTTTGGAAAATCTTTTCATCAGTTGCTATGCCTAGTCTATTCCAATTTTGCTTGCCATAGCCACATATTATGACTATGAGATATGGCAAATAGATATGAAAATCGATTTCCTCAATGGTGATATTGAAACAGAAATCTATATGGAGCAACTACAGGGTTTGATATCTAAGGGGAGTGAACAAATATTTTGCAAACTTAAGAGATCTATTAATAGACTCAAACAAGCATCCTAAAGTTGGAATATATGTTTTGACAAGACAGTTAAATTGTTTGACTTTGTTGAAATGTATTAACCATGTGTGTATATAAAGGCTAGTGGGATTAGTGTACAGTTTAGTATATTTTATGTCGATGACATCCTTCTCATTAAGAATAAGATAGGAACGTTAGAGTGTACTAAAGCATGGTTATTTGCTTAATTCTCCATGAAGGATTTAGGATAAGTATTCTATATATTAGGAATATGTATCTATAGAGATAGATCGAAGAGAATACTGTAGCTTTCCCAAACTCTGTACATTAATAAAATACTAAAGAGATTTAGTTTGGAATAATCTAAGAGGAGATTTCTTCCCATGGGACATGATATGCGTCTCTCCAAGTCTATGGCCCCTAAGACAGAGGAAGAGAGACAAAAAATATCCCACATACCTTATGCTTCTATTATTAGGAGCATAATGTATGCAGTTCAATGTACAAGACTAGATGTGGCACACTCGCTAAGTGTTATAAGTAAGTTCTAATCCAATCCCATTGAAAGTCACTGGATAGCTGTGAATGCAATCCTTAAGTCCTTGACAAAAACTAAGGACCTATTTTTGGTATACGACAATGAAGAATTAAAGCTTAAAGGGTTTTTGGATTCAAGTTTTCAATCTTATGTAGATGACTTAAAATCCACTTCTAGATTCATATTTTACCTTAATAGTAAGGTGGTAAGTTGGAAGAGTTCCAAACAAGACACCATGATCGACTCTACCAATGAGGCAAAATATATTGCGGCTTCAAAAGCTACAAAGGAAAGTGTTTAGATGAAAAACTTCATTCTAGAGTTGAATATAGTGCCTAGCATTGCTGAGCCAATAGTTGTCTTATGTGACAATAATGGGGTGGTAGTGCAAGCTAAAAAGCTAAAATCTCATCAATGATCCAACTACATTTTGAGGTAATATCGTTTGATCTAAGAGATCATTAATAGAGGCCACATCCAAGTGGAGAGAGTTGCTTCAGAAGAGGATATAGTAGATCCACTCACAAAATCCCAAATGCAAAAGGTTTTTCAAGGACATTTTGAGAATATGGGCCTCAAGACCATAGGGCATTGGCCTTACGGTAAGTGAGAGATTGTTTGAATAGTACCCAGCAAGCCTATTAGATTAGCCTTATAAAGCAATTTTGATTAAATGATATTCTTTATGTGGCCATTTTCATCTTATGCTCGATATTACTTCACTAGTATTTGGATGAAGCCCATAGATCACACTAGACTAACAAACCCACAACAAACAAAGTACAAAACATGTTTCATTAAATTACACGTGAATTCTATCAAAATTGGATAGCCAATTTGAGTACAATTAGAGAAAAATAAAGTACAAACCTAGAAAAAATAAAGTGTAAAATGTGTTTTCTTGAAGTACACTTCAATTCCTTTGAAATTGGTTAGCTAATTTGAGTGCAAATCAAAGGTAATGAAGTATGAACCTAGAATCAAACAAAGTACAAAATGTGTTTCCTTAAAGTTCACTTCAATTCAATTGAGACTGGGTAGTGGATGTCCGTACAATTCAAAAAACATGAAGTTCAAACCCATAATTAACAAAGTATAAAATATGTTTCGTTGAAGTACACTTCAATTCTATTGAAACTGGGCAACCAATTTGAGTATAATTTATGGGCAATGAAGTATGAACCCAGAAAAAAGAAAGTATAAAATGTATTTTGTTGTAGTTTACTTCAACTCAATTGAAATTGGGCCATGAATGTACATGCAATTCAAAGGAAATAATGCACAAACCTATAATTAAGAATGTATAAAATGCGCTTCGCAAAATTACACTTAATTCCTTTGAAAATAGGCAGCAAATTTGAGTACAATTTGAGACCAATGAAGTACGAACCTAGAAAAAAAGTATAAAATGTGTTTTCTTGAAGTTCAATCCAATTCAATTGAAATCGGGCAGTGAATGCCAGTACAATCCAAAGAAAATAAAGAATAAACCCATAAGTAACAAAGTATAAAATGTGTTTCATTGAAGTACACTTCAATCCCATTAAAAGTAGACAGTCAATTTGAGTGCAATTTGAAGGGAATGAAGTACAAATCCCGATAAAACAAAATATAAAATGTATTTTCTTGAAGTTCAATTCAATAAAATTGAAACTAGGCCACGAATGTTAGTACAATTCGAAAGAAGTGAAATACAAACTATAACAAACAAAGTGTAAAATGTGCTCAAGTCAATTCGATTGAAATTGGGCAGTGAATGTAAGTATAATTCAAAAAAAATGAAGTATAAACCCAATAGAAACAAAGTACAAAATTTGTTTCGTTGAAGTATACTTCAATTCCATTGAAATCAGGCGGCCAATTTGAGTAAAATTTGAGGGGCAATGATGTACAAATCAAGAAAAGCAAAGGATAAAATGTGTTGCCATCAAGTTCACTTCAATTCAATTAAAGATGGACAATAAATGTGAGCACAATTTGAAAGAATGAAGTACAAACTTGTAGCTAACAAAATATAAAATATGTTTTGTTGAAAAATCAGTAAAAATATCTCTCTTCTCTATGAATCAATTTTTGAACAACAAAATCCCTAACATAAATTCGGTTAAGTGCTAAAAAAATCAAATTGAAATGTACAACAATCCATAAGAGTTTTCTTTTCTTAAAATTAAAACAGAAAAAAAATACATCCTCTCTTAGCGAGTAGTTCTAAAAATACTCATTTATTTTTATGATAGGTTCTATATTTTGTATATATATAATAAGTTTTTTTCTTTTATTATTATTATATTCTATGTTAAATGAGACCAAAAAGATGAAATGGGCAGAAAAATTACATTTCTTAATAGAGGAAACAGGGATGTGGAAAACAAGACAGGAATTTTCTACAGTGACACTGTAAAACAATTGAAGGGATGTGGCGCAGCTTGGTAGTGCATTTGTTTTGGGTACAAAATGTCACGGGTTCAAATCCTGTCACCCTTACCTATTACTGCTCCTTTAAGCAGTAACTAGGAATCAATTAAGATCAATTCAAATTGCACTAAATCATTCATTTTTTTGAAACTATAGAATATATGCATACAAAATAGATTTGGCTTAGAAAAAGAATCCTTTTCTTTACAGTCCTTTCTATTTTGATAAGAAAGCGCCCTTAGTTTAGTTCGGTAGAACACGAGTCATCAAAACCTGATGTCGTAGGTTCAAATCCTACAAAGCGTGATTTTTTCTTCGTAGATCAAATTAGACAGAAATGGATTCAATCACTTGCACAACAATTAGATGAATTTGATTGAACTTCAAGAAAACACATTTTATACTTTATTTTTTCTAGGTTTATACTTCATTGCCCTTAAATTATACTCAAATTCGCCGCCTACTTTCAAAGGAATTAAAGTGTACATCAATAAAACACATTTTATACTTTGTTAGTTTTAGGTTTGTGCATTATTTCCTTCGAATTGCACTCACATTTATGGCCCAATTTCAATTGAGTTCAAGTAAACTTTAACGAAACACATTTTATACTTTATTTTTTCTAGATTTGTACTTTAATGCCCACAAATGGTATTCAAATTGGTTACCTAGTTTCAATAGAATTGAAGTGTACTTCAACAAAACACATTTTATACTTTGTTAATTATGGGTTTATACTTCATTTTCTTCAAATTGTACTGACATTCACTGGCCAGTGTTAATTGAATTGAAATAAATTTCAAGGAAACACATTTTCTACTTTGTTTTATTCTGGGTTCGTACTTCATTGCCTTTGAATTGCACTCAAATTGGATAGGGCAATGAATGTCAGTACAATCTAAAGAAAATGAAGAATAAACCTAAAACTAACAAAGTATAAAACGTATTTCATTGAAGTACACTTCAATTCCATTGAAAGTAGACAATCAATTTGAGTGCAATTTGAAGGTAATGAAGTACTAACCCAGAGAAAACAAAATAAAAAATGTGTTTCCTTAAAGTTTAATTCAATAAAATTGAAATTGGGCCGTGAATGTTATACAATTCGAAGGAAATGAAATATAAACCACAAAGAACAAAGTGTAAAATGAGTTTCATTGAAGTATACTTCAATTTTATAGAAGTTAGATAGCCAATTTGAGTACAATTTTAGGGCAATGAAGTACAAACTCAGTAAAAACAAAATATAAAATATGTTTTGTTAAAGTTCACTTCAAATCAATTGAAACTGGGTAGTGAAACTAAGCACAATTTGTAGGAAATAAAATACAAACCCATAATTAACAAAGTATAAAATATATTTTGTTGAAATACATATCAATTTTTTCGAAACTGGCTGGCCAATTTGAGTGCAATTTGAAGGCAATGAAGTATAAACTCAGAATAAGACAAAGTATAAAATATGTTTCCTTGAAGTTCACTTCAACTCAATTGAAATTAGGCAATGAATGTGAGTACAATTCGATGAAATTGAAGTACAAATCCATAATTAACAAATTATAAAATTTATTTCGTTGAATTACACTTCAATTCCATGGAAACAGGACAACCAATTTGAGTACAATTTGAGGAAAATAAAGTACAAACCTAGAAAAAAAACAAAGAATAAAATGTGTTTCCTTGAAGTTCACTGCAACTTAATTGAAATTAGGCAGTGAATGTGAGTATAATTTGATGAAAATGAAGTATAAACTTATAATTAACAAAATATAAAATGTGTTTCGTTGAAGTACCCTACAATTCCATTGAAATTGGGCAACCAATTTGAGTACAATTTGTGGGCAATGAAGTACAAATCCAGAAAAAACAAAGTATAAAATGCATTTTATTGAAATTGGGCCATGAATGTGAGTGCAATTCGAAGGAAATGATGTACAAACTTATAACAAACAAAGTATAAAATGTGCTTCGTTGAAGTACACTTTAATTCTTTTGAAAATAGGCAGCAAATTTAAGTTCAATTTGAGGGTAATGAAGTACGAACCCAGAAAAAATAAAGTATAAAATGTGTTTCTTTGAAGTTCAATCTAATTCAATTGAACTAGGCAATGCATGTCAGTATAATTCAAAGAAAATGAAGTATAAACCCAAAACTAACAAAGTATAAAATGTATTTCATTGAAGTACACTTCAATTCCATTGAAACTGGACAGTCAATTGTAGTGCAACTTGAAGGCAAAAAAGTAAACACCCTGAGAAAACAAAATATAAGATATGTTTCAATAAAGTTCAATTCAATTCAAATGAAATTGGGCAGTGAATGTCAATACAATTTGATGGAAATGAAATACAAACCATAAAGAACAAAGTTTTAATGGCATTTTGCTAAATTACACTTCAATTCTATAGAAGCTGGATAGCTAATTTGAGTACAATTTTAGGGCAATGAAGTACAAACTTAGTAAAAACAAAATATAAAATGTGTTTTGTTGAAATTCACTTCAAATCAATTGAAATTAGGTAGTGAAACTAAGCATAATTAGAAAGAAATAAAATACAAACCCATATCTAACAAAGTATAAAATGTGTTTTATTGGAGTACAATTCAATTCCTTTGAAATTGGTTTGCCAATTTGAATGCAATTTAAAGGTAGTGAAGTACAAACCCAAAATAAAACAAAGTATAAAATATGTTTCCTTAAAGTTCACTTTAATTCAATTGAAACTAAGTAGTGAAAGTGAGTATAATTCGAAGAAAATGAAGTACAACCAATAACTAACAAAGTATAAAATATGTTTTGTTGAAATACACTTCAATTCCATTGAAACTGGGCAATTAATTTGAGTATAATTTGAGGAAAATGAAGTACAAACTCAGAAAAAATAAAGTATAAAATGTGTTTCTTTGAACTTTACTTCAACGCAATTGAAATTCGGTTGTGAATGTGAGTACAATTCGTAGGAAATGAAGTACAAACCTATAACCAACAAAGTATAAAATGTGCTTCGTTAAGGTACACTTCAATTTATTTAAAACTATGCAGCTAATATAGAAACTCAGAAAAAACAAAGTATAAAATGTGTTTTGTTGAAGTTCACTTCAAATCAATTGAAGTTGGGTAGTGAAAGTAAGTACAATTTGACGAAAATAAAGTACAAACCCATAACTATCAAATTATAAAGTATGTTTCATTTAAGTACACTTCAATTCCTTTGAAACTGGTTAGCCAATTTGAGTGCAATTTGACGATAATGAAGTATAAATCCAATCTGAGCATAATTCAAAGAAAGTACAAACCCATAACTAACAAACTATAAAATATGCTTCATTGAAGTACACTTCAATTTCATCGAAACTGGGCAGCAAATTTGAGTACAATTTAGGGGCAATGAAGTACAAACCCTGAAAAAATAAAGTATAAAATGTGTTTCGTTGAAGTTTACTTCAACTCAATTGAAATTGGGCAGTGAATGTGAGTAGAATTCAAAGAAAATAAAGTACAAACCCATAATTAACAAAATATAAAATGTGTTACGTTGAAGTACCCTTCAATTCCATTGAAATAGGGCAACCAATTTGAGTACAATTTGTGGGCAATGAAGTACAAACCCAAAAAAAATAAAGTATAAAATGTGTTTCTTTGATGTTTACTTCAACTCAATTGAAATGTAGCAGTGAATATGAGCACAATTCAAAGGAAATGAAGTACATACCTATAACCAACAATGTATAAAATGTGCTTTGTTGTAATACACTTCATTTTCTTTGAAACTAGGCAGCTAATTTGAGCACAATTTTAGGACAATAAAGTAGAAACCTATAAAAAATAAAGTATAAAATGTGATGTGTTCAAGTTCACTTCAATTCAATCGAAGTTGGGTTGTGAAAGTTAATACAATTCAACAAAAATAAAGTACAAACCCATAACAATCAAAGTATGAAGTGTGTTTCATTGACGTACACTTCAATTCCTTCGAAATTGGTTAGCCAATTTGAGTGCAATTCGAAGGCAATGAAATATAAAATGTGTTTCTTTGAAGTTCACTTTAATTCATTTGAAATTGAGCAGTAAATATGAGTATAATTCGACAAACATAAACAAACCCATTGCTAACGAACTATAAAATGTGCTTCCTTGAAGTACACTTCAATTCCATCAAAATTGGGCAGCTAATTTGAGTATAATTTGAGGGCAATGAAGTATAAACCCAAATATATATATATATATATTATAAAATGTGTTTCCTTGAAGTTTACTTCTATTCAATTGAGACTGGTCAGTGAATGTCAGTAAAATTTGAAGAAAATAAAGTACAAACCCATAATTAACAAAGTATAAAATTTATTTTATTAAAGTGCACTTCAATTCCATTGAAACTGGGCAACCAATTTGTGTACAATTTGTGGGTAATGAAGTACAAACCCAGAAAAAATAAAGTATAAAATGTGTTTCGTTGAAATTTACTTTAACTCAATTGAAATTGGGACGTGAATGTAAGTGCAATTTGAATGAAATGATGCACAAACCTATAACTAACAAAGCATAAAATGTGCTTTGCTGAAGTACACTCTAATTGCTTTGAAAGTAGGCAGCAAATTTGAGTACAATATGAGGGTAATGAACTACAAACCCAAGAAAAATAAAATGTAAAAGGTGTTTTGTTGAAGTTTACTTCAACTTAATTGAAATTAGGTAGTGGATGTTAGTACAATTCAAAGAAAATGAAGTACGAACCTATAACCAACAATGTAAAAAATATGCTTTATTGAAGTACACTTCAATTTTTGTGAAACTAGGCAGCTAATTTAAATACAATTTTAGGACAATGAAGTGGAAACCTTGAAAAAACAAAGTATAAAATGTGTTTTCTTGAAGTTTTCTTCAAATCAATTGAAGTTGGGTTGTGAAAGTAATACAATTCAACAGAAATAAAGTACAAACCCATTACTATCAAAGTATAAAGTATGTTTCATTGAAGCATGCTTCAATTTCTTCGAAATTGGTTAGCTAATTTGACTGCAAATTGAAGGTAATGAAGTATAAACCAAAAAAATATATATATATATATATATAAAATGTATTTCTTTGAAGTTTACTTCAATTTATTTGAAATTGGACAGTAAATGTGAGCACAATTCAAAGGAAATGAAGTACAAATTCATAACTAATGAATAATAAAATGTACTTAATTGAAGTACACTTCAATTTCATCAAAACTGAGCAGCCAATTTGAGTACAATTTGAGGGCGATGAAGTACAAACCTATAAAAAATATAGTATAAAATGTGTTTCCTTGAAGTTTACTTCAATTCAATTGAGATTGGGCAACGAATGTTAGTACAATTCGAAGAAAATGAAGTACAAACCCATAATTAACAAAGTATGAAATGTGTTTCATTGAAGTACACTTCAATACCATTGAAACTGAGTAACCATTTTGGGTACAATTTGTGGGTAATGGAGTACCAACCCTGAAAAAACAAAGTTCAAAATGTATTTCGTTGAAATTTACTTCCACTGAATTGAAATTGGGTTGCGAATGTGAATGCAATTTGAAGAAAATGATGCACAAACCTATAACTAAAAAAGTATAAAATGTGCTTTATTGGAGTACACCTTAATTCCTTTGAAACTAGGCAGCGAGTTTGAGTACAATTTGAGGGCAATGAAGTAGAAACCTAGAAAAAATAAATTATAAAATGTATTTTGTTGAAGTTCACTTCAAATCAATTGAAGTTGAGCAGTGAAAATAAATACAATTTGAAGGAAATAATGTACAAACCCATAACCAACAGAGTATAAAATGTGTTTTATTGGATTATACTTCAATTCCTTCGAAACTAGTTACCAATTTGAGTGCAATTCAAAAGCAATGAAGTACAAAACCAAACAAAAAACAAATTATAAAATGTGTTTCCTTGAAGTGTAGTTCAATTCAATTGAAATTACGTAGTGAATGTGAGTAAAATTCGAAGGAAATAAAGTACAAACCCATAACTAATGAAGTATAAAATGTGTTTCATTGACGTACACTTCAATTCTATTGAAACTGGATGGCCAATTTGAGTATAATTTGAGAGCAATGAAATACAAACCTAGTTAAAACAAAGTATAAAATGTGTTGCGTTGAAATTCACTTCACTTCAATTAAAATTGGACAAAACGTTTGAGTACAATTCAAAGAAAATGAAGTATAACCCATAACTAACAAAGTATAAAATGTGTTTCATTGAAGTACCCTTTAATTCCATTGAAACTAGACAGCCAATTTGAGTACAATTTGAGGGCAATGAAGTACAAATCCAGAAAAAACATAGTATAAAACATATTTTCTTGAAGTTTACTTCTATTCAATTGAGATTGGATAGTAAATGTTAATACAATTCGAAGAAATTGAAGTACAAACCCATAATTAACAAAGTATAAAATATATTTCATTGAAGTGCACTCTAATTCTATTGAAACTAGGCAGTTAATTTGAGTACAATTTGAGGGCAATAAAGTATAAATAAAAAAAACAAAGTACAAAATGTGCTTCCTTGAAGTTCAATTCAATTCAATTGAAATTGGACAGTGAATGTAAGCACAATTCAAAGGAAATAAAGTATAAAGTCCAAACAAACAAAGTTTAAAATTTATTTCGTTGAAGTACACTTCAATTCTATTGAAATTAGTTAGCCAATTTGAGTACAATTTGAGGTAATGAAATACAAACCCAAAACAAATAAAGTATAAAATGTGTTTCATTGAATTTGACTTCAATTCAATTGAAACTAGGCGGTGAATGTGGTATAATTTGAATGAAATGAAGTACGAACCCATAACTAACAAAGTATAAAATTCATTTCGATGAAGTGTACTTCAATTCCTTTAAAACTAGACAGCCAATTTGAGTACAATTTGAAAGCAATGAAGCAGAAACCCAAAAAAATAAAGTATAAAATGTGTCTCGTTAAAGTTTACTTCAATTCAATTGTACTGGGCAGTGCATGTGAGTACAATTCAAAGAAATGAAGTACAAACACATAACTAACAGACTATAAAATTTGTTTCATTGACGTACATTTCAATGAAGTACAAATCTAAAAAAAAAATGGGTTCCCTTAAAGTTCACTTCAATTTAATTGAAACTGGGTAGTGAATGTGCGTACCATTCGAAGGAAATGATGTAGAAACCCATACTGACAAAGTATGGAACTTATTTCGTTGAAGTACACTTTAATTTTGTTGAAACTGGGCAACCAATTAGAGTACAATTTGAGGACAATGAAGTACAAATCCAAAAAAATAAAGTATAAAATGTGTTTTGTTGAAATTCAATTTAATTCAATTGAAATTGGGTAGTGGATGTGAGTACAATTCGAAGGAAATAAAGTACAAACCCATAATTGACAAAGTATAAAATTTGTTTCATTTAGTACACTTCAATTCCTTTGAAACTGAGCAGCTAATTTGAGTACAATTTGAGAGCAATGAAGTACAAACCCAGAAAAACCAAAATATAAAATGTGTTTCATTGAAGTTCAATTCAATTCAAGTGAAACTGGGCACTGAATGTGAGTGCAATTCAAA
>JACGDI010002507.1:964381-987498 GCA_014898725.1 Jacaranda copaia | reverse complement strand
CTGCATTTCTTAAAATATTTTGAAAAAATTATGATCATTATTTACTTATAAAATATATATACATATGTTATACATATCCAAATTATTATACAAATAAATTATATATTTACGTTTCAATTTCACAATTATTATATTAATAAAATAATTTTTAAAAAATATAAAAATTTAATATAACACTACTGATCGAATAAAAATCGATAATAAGATACGCATGATCAATGGCATTTTTCTAATTTTTAATTATTACAATTATATCAAGAGGTTAATTAATACAATGAGAATCACTTTCATAATTACATGTGAGTTTTGAGGTTCGAATACTAATAAATTTTTAATATAAGTATGTATTTAAAATAAATATTCATTATAATTATAAATAAAACCCCTCGCATTACAATTTACAACTCATTTTTTAAGTAAGAGTGTGAGATGTTTTAAAGAACTTATAAAATGATATTTATAAGATCTTAACAAGCTCATTTATTTTTAATTATAATATTTGCATTATTTACATATTATAAATTCTAAAATTTTATTTTATTCAAACACTTCAATAATTTATTTTAAAAATAAAATTTAACACCTTATAAGCTTCTATATCTTATAAAATATTTTTATAATTTATAAAATATTTTAAATAAGAGTAACCAAATTCTTTAAACATTTTTGTATACATACACATATAGAAGAAAAAAGAATTTCAGAACAGGACAAACATATTAGTATAATAATTATAATTAAAAAACAAAAAAGGGAAAACAATTTTAGCCTTTTATTTTAATTGTTGAAGGCATCGCATCTACGCCTGACCTCGCCGCTCTTCCCCGTCTTGACGCCATAAACACTCAGCTTCTCCATCGCTCTCGCAAATGCCTGAAAAAATGCATTTTCATCCTTAGAGTACTGCTCCACAAAACCCCTCGTTCTCAGATCCGAGCTCAAGGCGTGGTCCGACGACAAAAGCCCCAATCCCTTTTGCACATTATCGTAGTACTTATTGTCGAATTTGTTCGGAGTTATTACATCGTTGAACACCGATAATGTTGGGTTTTTTTGGTAATCTGCACAGGCACTTCTCAAATCCTTGGCGAATTCGGAATAGTAGGCGGGATCGGATTCTGAGGTTTTGCTGTAATTGTATAAGATGGAACTGAACTCTTTGCAGTGTGAAAATCCGATGGTGTGTGCTCCGGATAAAGCCACCATTTCTTCGACGGAAAATCCTTTCGATTGGAAGATTTGGATTATTTGATCCATCGGCATTGTGGGTCGGGGGAGATTACCTTCAACATCAGCTGCTCGGGAAGTTAAAGAATCTTTTCGGCCTAACTTGACGGTGTAATACGGGCCTCCCATCATCACGACTAGGTTGCGGGTGGCGACGGCGAGAATGTCCGCGCAGGAGACGACGCCGGGGCAGGTAAGCTCGAGGGCGGTCTTGGCGCGTACGACGACGTCGAAGGCGTCGCCGGGGAGGGAGAGGTTGATGTCGGCGTCTCGCTCCGCTTTGTTGAAGCGGGTGGAGGTGACGAGGACAGAGGCGTCGCAGCCGCCGACGAAGCAGTCGTGGAAGAAGACGCGGAGGGCGGCGGCTGCGGTTGTGGGGGAGGCGATCTGCTTGTTGGTGGTGGTGTCCTGTACGATCTGTTCAAATCGAGGGCATGTTTTGCTGTAGAAGGTGGTGGTGAGGAGCTGCTGGGAGTGCGCGGCGGGGCTAAGGAAGAGCACGGCAGAGAGCGCTAGCATTAGAAGCAACGGCGTAGCCATTGATATTCTTGTCCTTCCTCTCCCTAATGCTCCTCCGGATGAATTTAAGAGTGGACTAGTGGAGGTGGGGGTCTTACTGACTGTAATTGCCGGTTAGCTGGATTTTGATAGCACATTGGAATGCGTCAAAAAAGAAGAAAAAGGTGCTTGGAGAGGTTTGTGGACGATTTTGAAATAATATTTTATAATTCACATTTTTCTTCCTAAGTTGGAGATAGAAAAAATTTAGATATTCAATAAGATAAAATTTAGATATTTTATAAGATAATATTTTGATATGACTAAAAATTATATTCAATAATAATGTTAATTTGGAAAATCATTATCGATAACACTTGATGAATTTAGATATGAAATTAAAGAAATAATATTAAAATTATTTGAGATTCCAACAAAATAATTTCGAGGCTAAAATCAATATATGATTAAAAAAAGTGTATAAATAAAAACAAAGCTCAAAATAAATATTGTTAAAATGAGAAAAATGAAAATACGATTGATTCCTTGATTTGTAACACAAGGATATGTTGATTTAACTTAACAACACAAGTCTCACACACAAAAAAATGAGATTAAATTATTTAAATTTAGCGGACTCTTAATATGTGTATATTAAATTAAAAAATTAATATCAAAATATTTATAAAATAACTATCCTATGATCGAATTTTAGTCTAAGTTGGGTGGTTTAAGTTAATGGACTAGATGTTAGCCCAACTTACTTTTATTTGGCTTAAGTGTAGGTATTTTAATAATAATATATATATTAAAAAATAAATTTAATTATCATCATTGATATTATTGTACATGAAAACAATAGTCATATAACATTTCTTAAATCCCTCCTCAAAAATTATGATTATATTAGATTTTGTTTCAATTTAAAAAATAAAAATTTTAAAATAATTTATAAATTATACTTACATTTAGCAAAACGCTTTTCAAAAAATACTGATAAAATAATATTTTGATATAATTCAGCCTAAGCCGAGCTGTTCCTGTGGAGACGGGCCACCCTTCTTCCACCAATTAGGGAGGATCCTGCTGGAAGTAGGGTCCATTGCACGGGGCAAGTCGGTGGCTTTATATATTTTATTTTTGCAAACACTAAATTTTGTCCAACTTAAGTTAATTAAATAATTAGGGTTAGTTCGATTGAATTTTTAAGTTATTTTATAATTATTTATTATGTAATAATTTATATAATTTTTTATTATTATAATATAATTTAATTAGTATAATAAATAAATTTATATAATTTTGAATTTTTTGTATTCATATTAATTTAAATATTTATTGTCGCTCCAATAAAATGAATAATAAGGTGAAATAAAAATATTCTATCTCATCTTATCATCCCAAGTTCCCAACCAAACTAGCCCTTAACATTATATAATTATTAAAAATTAATTAGAAGTTAAATATAATTAAAATTTAATTGTAGTGGACTGAACCTAATAAAATTGGTCATAATACAAAATTTAGGCTCCAAGTCAAACTAGGAGGCATCCTCTGCCCAAATCACATGATGCATCGTGTCAACTGTCTAAGCTTTTTCATCAGTATCTTTCTCTAATAATATATTATAAGATGAATTTCACTGTCACTTTTTAACTATATGTATATAGTATTTTGTACTCTCAATTTACAAAGACATATACCTAATTCCCTTCAACAAAGAATAGTATAATATCTTTTCCCATTTTAAAATTTTATTTGACCACGTCGAAATTGCTCGTTAAAGATGTATGTGTTAAAATATAAGTATAAGCAGTGTTCAAAAAATTAGATTATTTATTAAATTAAAAATTTTATTAATTCATAGTTTACTGGTTCAATCTTCGATTGAATCGTAATTAAATCGTAACGTCATCATTCCATAATATATATTTATATTATATATTATATAAAAATTAATAAAATGCTCAAATATAAAATTTAAAGAGTTTAAATAATATTATCTAACATTACAATCCAAAATTTTGAACATCTCAAATTTAAAGTTTAAATACATCAATAATTTAACGATATCGGAGCCAGTCCTCATTATTTTCTCCATCCTCATCAAGATTTTTATAGACTTAGTTGCTATTTCCAATACTACTTAGTTACTAGGGTATACCTTAGCTTTTAAATTTAGTGCTTAGGCAAGAAAACTATAAAAAGAAATTTAATTTCATTAAAAATTAAAAAAATAAATGAAAGAACCGTTCCGATATAATTGAACCGTGAGCAATTTACTGGTTCAGCAGTTCGACTGGCCGATCTAAACGATTTTCATGAAAAAGAGCATTTTTTTTAAAAAAAAAATTAGATCAATTCACCAGCCGATCTAATCCAATCTTTTAATCCGTGCATACAAGGGCCAAACATTAGAATTTCATTAACAAAATAAATGGACGTATAGAGCAATTCATACTAAGTATTTGATAAGAATTTTTTTTTTCCCTGCAGAAAAGTACTTGTAGAATACCAATGATGAATTGAAATGACTTTCACTTCATGATTGTCATCCACAAAGGAGAGAGATTTGATTTATGAATCGAGGGAGCTCATAATTAATTTCGGCTAAATTAGTTATAAAAATTTATAGTTGAATTTTTATACCAAATATTTTTGTAAATAGTATATTATATTTTCTTAATAAGAAAAATCAAAATGTATCTTGTAATTTAAGGAGCAAAGAATCATTTGCATTTAGTTGTGGGGCAAAATGAAAATTCTCCCAAGATTCTACCACAATATATTAATTTTCATTCTTTACAAGATTCTTCAGGTTTCAAGAGCAATCGATTTTTATGATATCAACATTTGTATGTGTCAATTTTAAAATCAGGTTACGATCAATTTATCTAAAAAAATATATATTCAATAGATGCATATTATTTTTTATAATAGTTTATTAATGCGGGCCGAGACATCGCAGAGTCAAAAAGGCGTATTATTTCTTTATTCAGAATTTATAAAATAATTGTTTTTTTATAATATTGTACGAGACATCACACAGTCAAGAATCTCTTGTTCAATACTTTCAAAAACAACTAAAGCAAAGTACACACACTCAAGGAAAAATGTAAACCAAAAGACAACATAAGTTCTACTCAATCTACCTTTATCATTACGTAGGAATACAACATTAAGTAATCAAGAACATCATCAGCTGAGGAATTAAGGGGGATGGGGAGAGGCATTAGAATTGGTAAACACAATCCACTCTTGATAAAGAATTTGAAAAAACACACACACAATAACAATAATATGACACCACAAAAACAATATGAAACCTTAAATTAAATCAACTCCTTCAAGGTGAAAAATGATATGGCTGCAACTATAAATCCAAGAAACATTGTCTGAAATGAATCCATCCCACCACCTGCACCACCCGCCGCCGCCGCCGCCGGCGGAGGCGGCGGCACATCTCCGCCGGGAACTGGGCTAGGATTTGGGACCCCCACCTCGGCACCGGCTGCCGAAGCTGCCAAGGTGATCAAAATTGCAGCCACAATAGCAATTCTAGGGGCAACCATTTTTCTTTTTCTTCTTCTTCTTCTTCTTTTTCCCCCCGAGTTCTTGGAATTACACTTCAGTTTAGGTTATGGCATAATGGGCAATGTCCCTCGAGTATATATAGTAGTTCTTAGTCTTATTTGGTCGAAAAAATTATGTTTATATGTAAGAAAGATGATCAATCCTATGTTCATTTTCTTTGTTCTTTTGGATGGCTTCCAAGCACTTGATGATAAACAGGTGATCACAAAGAAAGCTAAATGGCAAGAAGCTGTGACGTGAGTAGTCTAAAGGCTGGCCTGGTGGTGATACCAATGTATATGTTGTATTTATTTATTTGTATCTTTTTTTTTGGTATGCATTAAGTCTCATTTGATTTGATGAATTGAGTTTTTTCATCAACGTTATATGTTTGTTTTTACGTTTTTGTTTATTTGTGTGATTTTGAGCAATTTGATTATTTGATCATATAAAAAATATGAAAGATTTATATGAAATTCACTTGTCATGAGTATATAATATAATATCTCGCATGATTGGACAATATAAATCATCTAAATGTTATAACGTCGGTAAAGATTTCTAAACTTAATTCTAAATAAATTTTTAGAAAAGTCAAATTTATTTTTAATGAGGAAGACGTGTGTTTTTGTTCTTATGTTTGAATTTAGGTCATCCAATCCAACCTTGGCTTAATTGAATTCTCGTGGTTGATATGAGGTCAGTTGTTGTATATTTAATAATTGGCACTAAACATACATATATAGCCTATTGTATTTCTAAGTAAGTTATTCATATTTACTTAAATTTTCAATTTACTCACGTTTATTCAACTTTATTTCCAGTGTTGAGGGGTCTTTGTTGGACCAGACTTACGACCATAACGATCTTTTAGCGATTTCAAGTTTTGAAGATTTTGAACTAACCAACCTCAAAAATCAAACTTGATAGATATCTCGAATTTTAATTAATCTGAGTGATATGAAACCCCACATTGTATCAGGTCAGTCATTGTATATTTTACCCACATTTATTCAATTTTAATTTTAGCATCAAAGGTCTTTGTTGAACCAACCTAACAACCATAATGATCTTTTAGAGATTTCAAGTTATGGGGATTTTGGACTATTCAATCTTAAAAATTAAACTCGCCAGATATCTCAAATTATAGAACTCAACCAATGCAAAAGATCACTTGCAACTCCATATCAATAAGACTCAGAAATGAATATCTGCCTCTAAGCAAAATGAATAAAAAAAGTTTTAAGAACTAATTTCCACCGACAATGATCTTATTGTCTTTGTCACACTCATAATTCAAAGAAACAAGTTTGAATTCGACTGATTCATTTTCTCAGGGACACTTAGGCTTTCCCCCACGAGTGGTCATGCCTGCATAGCATTTCCCACATTTTTCTTTGTTTCCATATTGTCCTGGAGGGACACATTTGCATCTCTCACAGCAAGTCAAGCAAGCCCGCATACAAATATTCTTCCTTGAATGAAATTTGCACCTCACCACACATAGTGGAATGCACTCTGCAAAAATTTGGGATATGATTTATATTGAATTTGATAACTGGTTTTGGACTTAAAAAGCTTCAAATCTATAGATATGGTAGAATATTACCTTGTCTGTTTCTTGGTGGTTCGACGGGAGGCGGAGGAGGAGGGGCCGGAGTCGTGGCCGGTGGAGGAGGTGGCGGCAACGGCTTAACCACTGGAGGAGGAGGTGGTGGTGATTTGGCCGCCGGAGGAGGAGGAGGCGGTGCTTTGGCCACCAGAGGTGGCGGTGGTGGTGGTGGTGGCGGCGAACTCTTATAAATTGGACTTATTGCTGGGACAAGTGGACTTCCCTGTGTAACAAAATAAGTAGAGAAATTTTCAGAGCTTTTAATTTCTTCGAGAGTAGAAAAATAGAATCAAATCAACGGGAAAAGGGCAAAAATGTTTGGTGTATCAAATGCTTGATGGATATACTAAAAGAGGTAAGTCTCTGCATTACCTCAGTAAGGATTTCTTCTTTTAGTTCTGATGAAACCTACAAAACCAAAGGATTAAGCATACTTAAAGAACTCGTATGTGTATAAATAATAAAAAGAAATGCATAAAGGAGTTAATTAATAAGTTACATTATTCTTACAAACATATCAGTCGGTTTGAATTCTATTGACTACATGGGGAGCCAACTATAGTCTTCTCTACCCGAAGTTGATAAACATATTAAAGGAAGAACACATAAATCCTCCTCACGTGGGCTCGTTTATCGTTTGTAAAGAAGTATATGCGTTCGATAAATGCCTCTTTCTTGACCATTGATCATTTCAAGCTATTTTCCAAGTTCTACCAAAATCGGATCATTTTTTTTCCACATTTGTAAAGAAATAGACACACTAAAAAAAGAGAGCCATTACCTTGGTGTTGATTAGAAGGAAACAGGCCAGCACAAGGAGCACACCTTTTGAAGCCATTTTCCTGGGAAGAAGCAGCAGCAGCCAAGAAGTACTGGTGAGCTACCTAGTGATGAGTATAATTCAAGTTTAGAGAGTCTATATATAGATATAAATAGAGTTTCTAGTTCTTGCTAGCAAACAATATGCCAACTTGGATCCCATGAGGGCATATTTTTGGGGTTTTTCTGCTGATCCAGCTCAGTGTCCAATATCCCACATGCGACCAGCCTTGGTTCTGTTAAACTAATATATCTATTTTCACCACACCATGTGTAAAAACCTAATTTATGAACACGAGGCCCGTTTTTTAAACCTGTAATCAGGCTTGCAGGCTTCAAGTAGACTGATTTTTTTACCATTTTTCTTGGTGATGTGATGGCCTTTTTTCCGACTGAAATAATGGCCCCGAGAACAGACTGCATTAGATTAGTGTGTATCGTAGATTTAGGGTTGCCGAGCAGGTCGTCCAAATGTAATATCCTTCATGTCACATCAACGGGTTGAATATGAATCCTAAAACCTAAACCACAAACACAGGTCAAAGGGTCGGTCCCAGCAATGCCCCTTCTATACCTAAGTATAGTACGATGTTGAGATCAGTAATAAAGGTAGGAATTATATATTGCAAGTTCTTATTATTCTGCTTTGGACTAAGAGTGTAAATGAGTTGAGTCGAGCTCGAATCTAGCAAATTCAAACTCGACTCATTTATTAATTTATGAGCTCAAACTCGAATCGAGTTCGATCGAGTTTAAAAAGTCAAGTTCAAACTTGGCTTGTTGAAATAGATGAATGTTCGGTGAGCCTTATCGAGTTTAACTTGATAAAACTCATTATAGAGCAGCAGAAAAGCTCAATTTGTTAAGCTCGAACTCAAGGTTGTATAGGTTTGAATTAACTAAAACTCATTTAAACTCAAAACAAAATCTATAATTATAAATTTTTTAAATAATTTTGTTCTATATTTTTTTAAAAATAAAAAGCTGAATTATTATTATTATTATTATTATTTTCTTATCTTTATAGATTTTATTATATTGACTCAGGTTATAATTACATATATGTGTATGTATATATAATAAAAAAACTCATTTAGACTGCGAACTTTTCAAGCTGAATATTGTTGAATTCAGCTCAGCTCGTTTAACTAACGAGCTCGAGCTCGACTTGGTTCGACTCAAGCTTGCAAAGATCGAGCCCAATACCAGCTTTCATCGAGTTGAATCTGAACTATTCGTAAATAGTTTCATCTTATTTACACCTTCACTTTGGACTATTTATAGATAATGGTTTGTACAAATCTATCGTATCAAAATCAAATAGATGCCCTCGATAATTTTGCCATGTGTCCACATCTGACGATAGAGAAACTGGTTGCCACCCACATCAAGTCGATCAAAGTAAAAAAAACACAGATCCTGGAACAAAAGTGGTATTTTTACTCAAGTGGAAAGATAAATGTGGTCTTTTCATTACTTTTCCCCTATCGACTGCACCTCCACAATGTGATGGTGAATAAAGATAGAAATAAACACCGCAATTTATTCAAACAGATAAAGTCCTTTTCTCTTCTCTATAGTGAAAATGATTAAGTTGTCGGATTTTTGTAGTTTTTCTGAAAAGGTTGACAGATTTATTACCACCGACAGCCTAGAGACTTCTGAAGTGTATAAAATAAGATACAAACTGAGATATGCTGAATCCATGTGAGATCACATGCCATTGGCATTAATCAAAGCGGTCAGTGGTGGAAAGATTTAATCTATCGAAACTAACTGTGAAATATCAAAGCTGCACGTGAGGTGTCTCTTGGCTAGTTGTTAACTGCCGCAGAAAATTGAGAGAGGCTCAACTGGGACAGAGGAAGAGAAACAATAATGGGCTTTCTTGCCATAATTCGTTACTCTTGCTTAATCACAACACTCGTTCTAATGATTTGAATCTCAAGAGTTGGCTGGATCTGATGCAAGAATACCATGATTGGAATATAGTTCTTGATCGTAAAATATTACAACATATACGATGGTCAGGTTCATTGTCAAATGAAGTGATACTTTATCTTGTTTTATATTGAAAAAATCGAGAGTTTTTAAACAATTTATAAATTGTTTCATCTATATTTATTGATGGGGAGGGAGGGCCGGTCTCTTGCCCCTAGCTTTATAGATATATTGAAAGAGAACCTTTATAAAGACTTGTTATAAAACAATTAATAAAATATCTCCTATTTTAACTTCATCAAGATTGAGATATAGAAATAAAGATAAATGAATATTTTAGAGAAAATCGTTTTTGACTTTTTTTTGGTCTTTAGCATGTGGTTTGTTCATTATTTCTATTTGTTTCTTCTCTTTAATTAGAATAATATATAATATTATCTTCATTTTGAATTTTATAATGTATTTTTGGGTGTTTGTGTATATGTATTATAATATATATATATATATATATTATTAATTTATTGCATCTTTCAATGGAAAGTATTGAATTTATCTGTTCATTTCATCGGGAAAAAAATGGATTTATCTGTGCTTTTAGTCATTATGAAAATTATAAGATTTACGATCAAAAATTTCTATAATTAAATATATATGTTTGATTTGTTATTCTTATAGATATTGCTAAACGTTTTAACATTGAGAAAGATATAATTGCTAAAAGTACTTTTGACATTAATTCAACGAGTGTCGTTTTCAACTCGATAAAGATATGTATTTCGAATTTTGTAGTTTATGAAATTTGTATTTAAACTTTTATATTTGATAATTTTTACTCATCGTACTCTCATTTCTAAATCTATCCCTGCCTACTTCTCACTATTTGAAGTGTCTTTTTTTAAGAATCCAATGGATAATACCTCGATGCGAAAGGACCCCATATTTGACAATGAATCTAGTCATCGTTAACACCTTCAACCAATTAGAACAGGGCTGTTATTTGAGTTTGCACAATATCTTTTGTTCTACATCCTATAATCTGAAGATTTATTTCATATTCTCAGTTGTCTTACTTTCCTTTTCTTATGAAAAGCATAGAGTTCTTGCCCATTTGTTTTTAAGTTACAGAGAGCATGATGTAATATAAGAGGCCATATATAATAAAAGAGAGTAAAAAAGTGATATTTGCTTTATTTGAATTAATAAAATGAACTTACATGATAACAAACACTGAATATTCCAAACAAGTTATTGGTGAATTGAACTGAAACAGACAGAATATAGGCAAGCACTAAAAATCACAGGATATATAAGGTAAAACACTCAGATAGGTCAACTAAGAATTTAGATTATTCTCAGGGGCACTTGACCACACGGCCGTGGATCTCCGCTTTGTCCCATGGTTCGCACTTCATGAATCCGGGCACACATTTGCACTTGGCACAGCAGGCAGTACAAGCTTTCATACAGGCACGTCTCGGCCTAACTGGCCGGCAGTACGATGCACACATTGCCACACAACCTGTGAAAATTCAGCGGGAAAAATAATCTATCAGTAGGACATGAAATATGAATTCTAGGACAGACAGATTTTGAATTTTCTTTGTACCGTGTGGGTGAGAGACTGGTGGATAGACTGGCGCCTTCTCTGGGGCATGGACAGGGGCCTTTGCTGGGCTGTGGACAGGGGCCTTTGCTGGGCTGTAGACAGGAGCCTTTGCCGGGGCGTGGACAGGGGCCTTTTCCGGTGCTTTGGCACGACGATGCTATATAAAACCATTGAATTCAAGAAAATCAGATAGATACTTAGTTTGGTTAGTTAAGATTGTATATTTCATGCATGATACTTTGGATTCTCTGTTTCATTTTCTGATACATCTTTTATTTTAACTTGATGTATATATGTCAAGTATACCTTATTCTTAATTAACATTTTGATAAAAAAATATTTAATAAATATGTAATATATTCATAAAATAAAATAAGAAATGAAATAAAGGATCTAATGAAGAGTATCACCTCAGTCCCAATATTATCTACGTCTTCGACAGACAAGCCCTACAAAGACAGAAATCATAAGTTCCATCAACATTGTTAGAACAAGAGAAAAAATATGTAAGAAAGCTAATCCGACGAAGAAAAAGTCCTAAAAAATTTACAATGCCGGTTAGAACGCATATATTGGTTTCATCCCACGTACCATTCTTGTAACCAAGAGCACGAAGGCTAGCAGAAAGAGAGCCGTTTTGGCAGCCATTGTTAGGGTTGAAGCCAAGAAGAAATGGAGTAGCTTTCTATATTTTGGTGCTATTTACTGATAATGAGGGGAAGAAGGCTAAGGTATATATAGAATAAAAAAAGCACAACAGGCTGCATGAAAAGTTGGTACTAGTGGGGTTGGTTTGCAGAACTTTACTACCCCAGATAAATACGAAACCTACACAAGATTGCATCTTCTGATTTGAATTTCTACTAAAAAAATATGAAAAACTGAGTTTGACTTACTGGGCTCGATGGAATTGTCCTAATTTGATAGTAATTTTTGCTTGCTTAGAGAATGTGTTTAGAAGTTCAAGAATCCTATGTGAGGATATATCAAAATGTAAGCAAGATTTTAAGCATTTTGTTTGACTGACTCTCTTAAAAGGCTCATCCACTTGATGAATGCTCATAGTTTTAATAGCCATGGACTCAGATCGAGATTTTAATAATGAAGCAAGAAAGCAAATAAAGGAAAAAAAATCTAAGTCGCTGATCCACTTTGGACCTCTATTTCATATTTTATTCCAACTTAATATTTTTATAAAAAATATTTAATACATGTATCATTTATCCATAAAATGGAATAAAAGATGAAATATAGAATATAGCCGATGACGCAAACTAGTCCCTGATCAACTCTTTTTAGTAATTCCATGTACTACTAATTAGCTTTATTTTTTTTCCCCTTATTGTGCTTAGTTTTTTGGTCCTTGCATAGCTGGAACATCACTAATCACACTCAAAACGGATTGCTTCAGCCGCAATGTAAGAATTAAGGATGCGAAAATGAACTTCCCCAAAAGAACTTGTAATAATTAGAGAAGAGACTTGTGGAGGGACATTGAGGGGGGAAATGGAAATGGAAAAATAATTTCATGCTATCCACTTAGATGGTTTGTGAATTGTTGGACGTGCAGATATTAAGGAAAAATCAAAAGAGTTCCATATTGTTTATTTTAGATCGTTTGTGAATTATTGGATCGATGAATATTTAGAAACAAATGAAAAGCTTTCATAATATTTAATTAGGTAGTTTGCTAATATCATAACAAGAAATATTGAAATATTATTTGCAACTAAATGGTTGTATGGCATGCATCTAACTTCCATAGAAAACCATATGAATGGTCGAATGGTGGATGGATCAAGGGAGACAATGCATGTGTCTATTTGAAAATGAGTATTTTTCCTAGTTATAATTGATACTTTTGGAGGGGAGCAAATCGCCAATGCCTAATGTCTTGGAGCATGTGGTGGTATCTCATTGTTCAGATCTCACGAATAAAACGAAAGTCGAATTTATGTCAAATACTTTAGTAGTTTTTCTAATCAAGTGAGATTTAGTTTTAAATTTTGATTTGAGTTGGAGAAGTGTACAATGTTAATATACATTGGATGATCTACATCTCAAATCATTGTTTCTGTCCTCGTTATGCTTTTATTATATTTAGAATAAGTTGTTCTATTTGGTACTTTTATCAATCGGTTACTTACAACAACCATTTACTTGATCAAATTAATCAGGGCACGGATGACATGAAATTTGACTAATTAAAAATCAAAATTGAGATTTCTAGTGCTTTTTGGTTCATATAATAAGGCAACCAAAATCGCATGAGGCCAATAGATACTAGAAATAGTACAAAATCATTGGCATATTAGATTATATTCGAACTATATTTTAAATAGATACTTGAAGTTGCATTTAAAACACAAGCCTTTTTATAAAATTAGGTCTTAGAAAATCAATTTTTAAGATTTTGTGTTGTTCTAATATCAACTTTTTAAATGATTTTTGAGTATCTCTCTAAAATATATTGTAAGAACTCTAGTGATGGTGCATATGCACATGTTAGAATTTGGAAATGCTTGAACTAGCTTCAAAGCTAAAAGCATCACTTAAAAGAAGTTAAACTAGCTTCAAAGCTAAAAGCATCAAAGCATCCCACATGGTGCTTCTAACTACTTGTGATTATTTTGGTAAGAAATTGAAGTTTCTTTTCCCACTATTTAATCCTCATTTTTAGTATTTTCATTCATAACTTAGAGCACGAATTGTCTTAGCATCAAATATTCTCATCTCATATTCTTACAATTTCTCAAAATTAATTTTCAAACATTATATTCTGCAATATCTTCTTAATATTTTGTCAATATCTCTTAATACTAAGTGAGTATCCTATTTTCTCAATCAATTGATTTGCAATAATACCTACAATTTTCTGCATCCAACTAAGTCACCACAAGTAAGATTCCAACCTTAAGATAATTGTTAATTTTATTTGAATACCCAATTTTTTAGTTGATTGATCTGCAATAATACCTACATAACATAATTGTTAACGTTATTTGAATACCTAATTCATCAATTGATTGGTCTACAACAATACCTATATTCTATCTCGAATCAATTCAATCACCATGAATAACACTTCGATCATAACACAATCAACAAATTCAAAATGCATCCATAAAAGTAAAAAATGTTGGAGTAGCTATTTTATTACGTTGGAGAGGTTATTAATCAATTTGCATTTTTTGCAAGACCAATTCCAATCTTGATTTTGAGTGGGAATTCATCATGTGCCTTTGCCACTACTACTACTAGCAATTACTCCCAAAATCTCAGACTTTGAAAATCTATAAGCAAATGCAAACTCTCTTCTTCTTCATGTACTTACAAACTGCTTAATGTTTTTTTAAACAATTTATAAGCTTTTAACATCTCTATTTTTATCAAAATGATTGACAACATCTTAAAAAAGTTCATCTTAGAAATAACTTTTCCCAAATTCTCTTTCGAAAGAAATACATCATAACACCAGAAAAGCAAGGTAATCTCTAGCTTGGTGGATATAATAGGTTATTTAGATACTCCCAAAATTATGGATTCAAGATTGCAAAAGATTTTAAAAAAATTACAATATTACAACAGTAAGCAGCTGAGCGCATATAAACTAAATGAATAAGATATGGCCGCAGTTAAGCGCGTATAACCTAAATGAATAAGATTTGGCGTAAGTCATAACAGGCACCACATTCTCAAAATTTTGGGTAAGTGAGAAAAATGTACACATTCATTGCATTCACAAACCTAAGTAGAAGCTCTAGCTGAAATCTTCTTCATCGCAGAAGCTCAAATTCAAAGTTTGTAGCTTGAAGCCTGAACCTTGTATTGTCTCGACCAGATTTGAAGCCACCCCTGTAGCTCGTTCAGTCGTTTGCTTTGTTAACTACAAAGAGAAAAAAGATGACAAATTAGTATGTTAAAATTAACAATGAATGAGTAGAAAAACTAGATAGTTTCCATGTTTGGATGTTACTGATGCCTTCTAGATAATAGAAGCTACAAATGTTTACAAGTAATTGATACGATGGATTAATTTTATATTTTGAGAATCTTATCCCCCAATCCCACCACCCAAAACGAACAAGAATGTTTCCTACCATTTCATGTTGTCATAGTTTGTTTCACAATATCAAAGGATCCCCATAAATTAACAGCTTCTAAGTCCAGTTTTGATTTCTGGTGAAGTAATAATATCCATTCAAAAGAAACCAAATGGCAAAAGGCCTAAATGGTCTCTCCACTTCAATACCACCCTAAGTTTGCCCCCACACTAACCTCCACACTAGAAATGCCCTCAAGAACTTGTACTTTGAGATCTGTAATGCCTTCCATTCCCTGCAAAGATGCAAACCAAGACATAAACAACGTTCACAATGCATGAGCCAAAGGGCTTATCTATAATTTCAACCAGTTGTGACATAAATATATTTTGCAATTCTTTACACAAAAATAGTCACCCAGGCAAACAACAATTTTGGACTGTGAATTTGAGATGGGCTAGTTCACATGACTGCATTGAGGAATAACTCCCAAAGCCCACATCTCCCTGCTTTCCTCAGAGAATTCAGAATCAAATGGCAAGAAGAAAGATCAAAGTAGGAAGCTAAAATATTTGTGTTGTCATGACAATGCACCAAAAGCAACTACGTGATTTATTCTTTTTGGGACCGTAGTGCTAAATGCTGAATTGTTCTTTAACAAAATCACACAAGGAAGTCGAAAATATATACTCTAGGGTCCATACAAATGGTTTACAGAAGAATAGAACGATTTTTCCCATGAAACCTTAACCAGCACTCCCACTGAACCACTTGCCAATCTCACAAAGAACACATAGCTACCAAAGCTTTGGACTTTAGGAAGTCAATGAGAGATAACCGACATGATCTTAATGGTAAAGAATTCAAACGCGGAAGGACATTTGAGGGGAAGTAAGAGAAGGGAAGGAAGTAATCATCGGGAGATGAAGGGAAATGTTCCTAGTACAAGCATAAACATGCGGCTGCAACAAATTAAGCAGTGCCATGCTCTTTCATCGACATATAAGAAAGTTAAAGTTGTAAACATTTCTCCCCCTTCACCTTACCCCACCCTCCGGAGTAAAAAGAAAAAAAAGAGAAACGAAAAAAGAAAGAAAGAGCGAAAAACTGGTATAAATTAAGGCATTCACCTCAGCATTGTGTTCTAAGGACATCCCAAACAGAGAAAATATAATGGAAAAAATTCACTTCACCCTACGAAATTATTATTGAAATGAACCGAGAGAGAGATAGAGTACCTCCAAAGCCTTCGTAACTGCAGGAATATCTGAGTCGGTCATTGTTCCTTCTGCCTACACATTTCAAACCACTAACTCATCTAGAAAATTCATCAAACAGTTGAAACAACAAATAGAAACACACAAACAAGTACCTGAAAAAACATGGTGAGCACGTCAGAAGGCGAGACCGCAACAGAAACCGTCTGATCGGAGGCGTCTCCGTCTGGCGGTGGCAGCGATGCTTCTTGTTCCTCAGCCACAGCCCTCACTCTCGAGTGCCTTGAAAGACTACGCTTGTTGGACTTCACCCGTGATGAAGTGCAAGAAATGGCGGCATTCTTGAATTGGCTTTGGAATTTGATGCAAAGCATTTGGAATTGAAACGGGCTCAAAGAAAACGAAGGATGAGAAGAGGGAAGAAGAGGATAATTGGGTCTGGCAACTGAGCATGCGGATGCGTAGGCCATTGCTGTGTATCAGTGAGCCAGCGTGGTGGAGCAATGGTTTTTTCTGTTCTATCCACAATGCAAGGGGATATAATTTTCTACAGTCGAATTAATTACTTGATATATTCCTTTTCTTTTTGACTTTCTTTGTATTTTCTGGGTCAGGACAAGTGATTGGAAATAGGAAAATTTAGAATATTATAAAATACAATATTGATATTATTTAATTCTAAATAGTTTAAATAATTTTTTATATTTTCTATTTATCGTACAAATAATTTATATTTAAACTTCAAACTTCATGTGTATAAATTTAATAATAATGGCACTCAAACCACAACTAATCCATGATTCTTTTAAATTTCTAGTTTTGAAATTGGAAAAACAATTATCATCTTTTAGTTCTAATATTTTCTTTTTAAAATTATTTTTTTATTTATACACATACACATACATCAAAAACCAAGAATCATTTGAACTCAATCTTCTAACCTATCATATTATATAAAAAACTTATATCACTGAACCACATATCACTTGACACTCATTTTAGGATCATTTAACTGGTTTCGTATAAAAGTTGCAATTAATGTAATATGTCCAAGCACAAAAGATAAAATTAATGATTGAGATTATAAATGAGAATCCAAATAGATTTGATCCAAAAATGGATCCAGTTGACTATTTGGGACACTCGTGCACTCTCAAGTTTTTTATCAAGAAAATAACTGTCACACTAATTTTAATTTTCAAACTGACGTGTACTCTTTAATGGATTCAAAGAGTATCCACTCATTTTGAATTCACAATCCAATTTAATTCAAAAGGACTCAACAGGAATGCAATCCAAATATCCAACCAATGGATCCAATGCCATGTTTAGTCCCTATAATGGGTTCATCCTCCAACCCTTAAACAAAAGATCCAATTCATGAAATTCATCCAACTAGCAGCCGCAAAGAAATATGGACAAAACCCCTTTAACAGATTGGCTTAAATAGTAATGGGATGTGCTGGTTTTATCTACAATTTTGAACTTGTTCTGTACCAGACAAAAGCAGAATCAAATGTGCATCCAGTTGCATTATGCTGTCAAGAACCTACAAGTCGGTGAAGCAGTCAGTCCATTCCGCCAGAGCAGTTAGTTCATTTTATGTCGCATTCCACTTGGATTTCACTGTCTGCATAAACAGCGTATTGTTTGAGGTTCACATAAGCAAATATGAAGACAAAGAAAATGAAATGAAGGGAAGCACTGGAAAGATCAAACTCATCAAAGGGCTCTTACTCTTTAGATGTACTCCTAGGTTTGCTTGGGCATCAGCTTCAGTGTTGTGCTCCTGACAATAGATGAAATATGGTTTTATAATTAGATTGGAATTGGTAATTTATAAGGAATTAGAATGGAAAAAGAATAACTGGAGTCGGGCAATTATACTAGCAGCGCAAGATAACCTCAAATTCTCAATTCTCATGGAGCCAAGTGGAATAGGCAATAGGCGCCAATTTCTTCAATTTAAAAATGTGGGGTAACATCAATCAATAACATTTTTCAACTTACTCTTTCAACATGACAGATCTGGAAAGACACAAATTGATCTTTGAGCTCTTTAGCCACCTTACACAATTCAGCCATATTCTGATTTTTGGTTTTCCATAGGCCCTGAACCTGTCCATGAGAAAAACTAATAAGGCCAGAGATTATATTGAGAATTACTGCAACATCACAATGCAGCATTTCAGAAGGGAAAAACTACTTCAGTGATACTATGCCCAGCAGATGAACAGATATTAGTTTTCACATAGCGTTAAGCAATTCATTCTAGCTCTCTCCATTTATTTACCAAGTCCTCGTCTAATTCTTCTTCTTTTATTTTGCTGGGTGTAAATAAAGATATATGAGAGGCTGAAAGCAGCATGAGGAAGATATTAATACCTGCATGCAGACAAGTTTAGAGTCTCCTTGAATACGGATATGTTTGAACCCTTTTTGAAGAGCATATTTTAAGCCTAAAATGCAACCCCGATATTCAGCAACATTATTAGTTGCAATGCCCACACCTTCCCGCAATCGAAATACCTATCAAAGTTCAAGGTCAGAATAATATGTTAGATGGTTTTTAACTTAAAGAGTGTCATCAAGAACAACTAACAGAAACTTTCAATGATGCATGTCATTTTGGAAATTTCGCTGGACATTGGTCAAATTCATGGAGCAAAAGTGGTTGAGCTTCAACCTTGTCAGAGATGATTGCACCCAATACCAAAATGACTCTCATGATAAAGAAGCAGAATATTGCGTGTGCATGTTTTGAGGAGAACAAAGCATAAAAGACCAAGAGGTTAGAACAAAAATATTGTGAGTATAGCCAGAATAGTACCATGCTCCCATCAGCTGCACGCAGCACAGCCCCAGCCCCAGCTTGTCCTGGGTTTCCCTTTGAAGCACCATCAAACTCGATGATACAGGAATTCTATAAATGAATGGAAATGAAATTGTAGAAATATGCACAGAACCACCTCATACAATACTAACAAAAATGTAAATATCAGTATATAGAGTATGATAAAGGCAGAAAAGGTATGTATTTACGCCTGATTGGGACAAGATACACAACATGGGGCAGCATGGTGACATGGTAAATGGCTAAAGCACAGGCTACCAAAGAAAGCAGTAATTAAGTCAAAATTATTGCCAAGAAGTAATATGATTAAAGTTTTTCACCTCTCATTAGCTTGTCAAACAATTAAGACCTGGAACCATGTACTTGATGGATGAGAAAGATTGTTGCACAATGTGGGAACAGAATAATATCAACTCAGATGTGCCGTTCCAAGACTTTAAGGCATGTACTAAAACATGTAAATGAAATTTAATATGTGCTATTAACTTTGGAAAATACAACTGACATATGAGAGCAACTTACGCAATTAGAAGAAGTCGGTGGACCTTGCAGGAAATTATCTAATTTGGCATGCTTTATCTGAGGATTTGCTGCAGATGAAGCTGATCCAATCACATCCTGCTCAGTAATGGAAGTCAAGAAACAAGGTTGGATATCTGGGAGGTCAGATTTGGGATGAACAAAGAGTTAGCTAAGCGTATAAAAATGCAACATATTCTCTCTAATGAAGAAAGTAAATACTATATGACATGGGCAAGGTTCTTAAGTCAGGCATTGGTGCACATAAAAATAATCAACATTAACCTACAGAATTCTAGGAGACATGAAGAATAGTCTGCCATCACCATGCAAGTTTAAATTCCTATCATTATGCATACAATCAGATCTAATCCATGGGCAAACGTATTATTACTTGTCACAAGACACTTAAGATGGTCACAAGTTATGAGGATATTCTAGTTGTATTCTCGTGAAAGAGGCCCACTTTCAAATAGGCATGCCAAAAGTACTAAATAAAAAATCCTTTGTCATGATGGTGAGCAAATAAATGGACCTTCAACTTCAGATAGACCCATAGTGGCATACTTCCAATGCTGCAAGCTCTAACTAAAAGTAAGTTGATTCAGAAATTACCTGTGGCCTCTTCTCTAAATGATTCTTGCTGGATGATTTGTTGTTAGAAGAATTTGGTTCCTGCAGAAAACAAGTTAACCAATCACGTCAATATTACATACAAAATCTTACCCTATACAATACCATTGCTGCCCTTAAACACATGGTAAGTGTTTGGAACATGTAAAATATATAGCAATAGAGAACAAATAGAGTTGAAATTTGACTTTCATGTAAGATCTTATGTAGAAAATCTCGTACCATACAATATCATTGCTGCCCTTAAACACATAGTAAGCGTTCGGAACATGTAAAGTATATAGCAATACAGAACAAACAGAGCTGAAACATTCAAAGCATTTGACTTTCATAAAAGATCCAGAATCTAACTCGAAAAGGGCACATGATAAGTTGGCCAAATAGATCATCATGCACATCACTGGCATCAATGGAATAGATGGCATTCTTAAGTCCGTGAGATGATAGGTATTCCTCAGCCTCTTTAGACAAACCATACCCTTTAAACACACTTACAGAAGGATCATTCACCTACAAAAGAAAAAAGGTATAAAATGAATCCACAAACATAATAGTCATTATATTTTTAGAACTTTCAAAAACCATTTCAGGTTACAGTATTTTTAACATTTAATTATCATTCACACTTTTAGGTTTGGAAACAGCCGCGTACTTGTGAACCAAATTACTTTGATTAGAAACAGGCAATTGCTCCGGACTCATAGAAGAGGAAAATGCTTTACTGAGGGTAATAATTAAGCAATTTTTTTGGTCAATCAATTATTTGGCATGCAATCAACGATCAACAAGAATTTCTCCATAAATTGAACCAAAAACCAAACTTAATAAATTTTTTGACTAAACTCATAGTTATTTATAGCTGATTACTGCCAGCATGCCGTACCATGTTTTGATTTGACACTGGCACGTGTTTGAACTTTCAGAAACAATATAATTCACTACCTCCCTCTACAAAAATCTTACTAGAATACCCTGATATACAATCCGTCATATAGTTTTTCAGCTGTAGGTTGTAATATAAGTATTTCTTGGAAATAAAAAATGAAGTATTTTACAATTTTTAACATATGTGAAACATCTGTCAAGTATCCATATATTAGCTTATTATCCATATGAGCAACAAGTACCAACTCATGTGGCTGAGGTCAAAATACTTTTTAACTCTATCCCATGCCATAAAAATTGAAAATTGCATGGCCAACACTTTAGTCATACCCTGAGTTAGAAAAATATACTTATATACCACCTCAAAAAATAACTGAGAAAGCTACTTATATTGAGAACATGGATTAAGATCCATATTAAATTTCCTTGTCCATATAGGCAGGGCTCAGTATGAAAATAGCCATCCTTTTAAAGCCAAAGCTAAATTGTTGGGAAAATGCTTGCATGGATTTCCAAAGTGCAGAATGAATTAAATAAATAAATAAATAAATACAAGAGAACGGGCAAAGAACTCAACCCACAAAAACTTTGAAATGCCTGTGTCTTAAACTGTAAATGCGCTCAAAAAACTAAGAGAAAATTACAGAAGATCGAAGAACAGATTGAAGATCACTTATGCTTTTATACACTCCAACATTATCCCCCTTCCGTACAACATAAAAAGCATCCTTTTCATCCCCCATTTTTTTGCTTCTTTTGAGCCTCAATCACCTGCAACAAAATTACAGTACAAGAATAAGCAGAACTCGAAAACCAGCTATCATAATCTCTTACTTCAACATTCCGTAACATGCATTATCCCTGTGAAACTTAATCGGAAAACCCTAACCACAATCACCCAACAAATTGGGATTAAGAAAAGGGAATATTCAAAAATTCCAGTTTTGTTACTTTAACTCAAAAAAATTAACGGATTATAATTTTGAACAACAAGAGCTACATTTCAAAGATGAAGAACACAAAATGAAAAACAGAAACCGGTGAAATTTAGAGAAATCTATCACCTTTTGATCCTCCGGATTCAGCGCAGTTTCTAGTCAAAAGTGAAAATGCTGCGTGCAAAAGAGAACAAGACGCCAATTATTGTACGTGCGGGTATGGGCCTCTCGGCGGGAAAGCGGAAGGAATATGGGCTGGCCTATGGAGCTGACAGAAATTCTCTCCTCGGGCACATATATCAAAATTTTTTAAAATAATTTTTTAATTATTTTTAAAATATAAATAAATACACAACATATTTTATAATATAAATTTCACTTTTTCCAACCCCACTTTCGTATTATACGGAAGAGGAATAATGTTGGAGTGTATAATTCTCCTTTTATTCCATGCAAAACTCTCTTGTTATTACATTTTATTGTTCATTAATTCTCCTATGTAAACATGAAATAGTAGAATTGATCATTTAAAAAAGTTTACATTCCCTAAAGCCAATTTCTCCAGAATAATTTTTTGGAATGTTAGCAAAAATACAAATGCAGTGACCTTCTAGTAAATGGGCCTAAATGCAATAAAAGTATCAAGAACAAGTATACTTGAATTACCAATAATTTATGGGTGTGTTTGATTTGCGGTTGTGTTTGATATGGACTATAACATCACATTTTCATCCGAGCCCGCTATTGTTGCA
>JACGDI010002507.1:952762-964281 GCA_014898725.1 Jacaranda copaia | reverse complement strand
ATCTACTAAAACACCTCATGTGAAAAAGTTTTGAGTTCATTTGTCACAATAAAATTAACCAGTCATTAGCCCAAATGCAGAAATTATAGGAAGCACTGCTCCCAAACATCAGCATTGCAAGCAAATATACATATTTCAGAATCATTGATATCCATTAAGATTATCTCTTTGCAGATATATCTCATGGGAAGCTGCAGGAATTCACTGAGTACTGTTTTGTAACTGCACAAGCCTTCAGAAACCTCTGGTAGCTGAAACTTGCTTCACTAACTTGGCAAGATCATATGACTTGAAATCTTTTCCATAACATAAGCTAAGATCAAGTGGTGTATTCCCATCCTGTAGCAAAAATTTAAGTCCATTTGGTCACATGTGAAGTAAAGACTAAAATATAGAATTTAGAAGCAGTCCCCTCTGATTTAAAACAATGTTATCCAATAAAAGGTAAAGGATTATGGGCCTAAAGCTTCAGACAACTAAACAGAAATCAGCTGTTGCCAGCGAGTTTCTCCCACACATCTAGGGTTATAAACAGATATTAAATGGAACGGATATGCAGTATCCGCATTCATATCCGTTTAAATTTTATAATATCCGTATCCGTATTCGAGAAATATTTTTTAATAATATTCGAATTCGTATCCAACAAATATTAACCGAATTCAGATATATCTATATCCGAATATAATTATTAAGATATATCCATTTATAAATATCCGAATATCCATTTATAAATATCCAAATCTGTGAACTTGCAATAAAATGTATTTTTTTCTAATAAATTTCATTTAAAAAAAAAGTTTACTACTTTATCTTAGAATTAAAAAAATAATTATTCTTGATTTAGTTAATTTTTTTAAATTAATGATTAACTTCATGAATAATTAATATTAATAAAATAACACTAATATAAATTAATTATAAAGTCAAGCAACAATAATTTATATTGATGATTTTTCAATTTTTCCTTGATTTAGTAGTGTTTAATTATCATTACTGCAGTCTATCGATTCTTCCTAATCCTTAACTACTAATTTTTTCTTCTTAATTCTTTAGTTACTAATTCATACATATATTCATTTATATATAGATTATGAGATTTCATATTGAAAAAGTAAAAATAATTTATTATGCATAATAATTTTTTAAATATTATTTATCAAATATGAATAAAAAATTTAATTAAATTATGGATAATTGAATATATAAATAGATATATCTAAGGATATGTATTCAAAACGAATATTAAACAAATCGGATAGATAATTACCATATTCGTATTCATTTACAGTCGGATATCTACTAATAGAATACGGATAATATCTGCTTTAAACGGATACAGATAATATGCCCTATAAATGAATTCAGATACGAACGGTAAACAAATTTTCGAATATCCATTTACATTCCTACATACATCCGTACTTCGGGCCAGTAGAATTCCAAGTATTTGGAATATTTCAGAATTTTTATTTTTTCAGAAAGAGGAAACATAGCATCAACTTGTCCATTTTAAATTTTAGAATTTTCTCCAACATATCTAAGCAAGTGTGAATCAGCACTAGTATTGGTATTGTAAACTCTCTTCGGCCAAAATTACCTTATTTCTCCTTGTTTTGTCAGCACCATTGACTAACAAAATCTTTGCTATATCTCTGTTTCTTGTTTGCATGGCAACGTGCAAAGGTGTCCATCCTTCCTACATGAACAAAAGAATTAAAATAAAGATTATGGTGCCTACGTGAATAAGTACATTAATCTTAGATCCATTCAAAAGTAAAATAGGTGCTCACATTATCAGCAGCATTCACATCAACCTTGTATTTTATCAACAATTTGACTGTTTGCATGGCCCCTATTTGAGCAGCATAGTGAAGGGGGGCAGCGCCATCCTATGACGAGAACATCACAAATGTCCAGAATCCAAGAAATCATATAAGAATGGCGGATGACACATACTACACATATACTTTGTTTTACCTGATCCTTTGCTTCCGGATTAGCTCCTTTTCTTAGGAGATGACTAATGACGGCCTCTCTCTTACCAATAACTGCTATATGCAGGGCAGTCAAGCCGTCCTGGTCCACCAAGTTCACTTGCATTAATGCTCCAGTTGCAAAAGATGCATGAACTCAAGCAAGAATACCGATTCTCTAGAAATCCTCATACCTTATCAACCAGGTCAATATTATAGCCCTTCTCAAGCAGCCCATCCATGAACTTTATCTGTCCGGCTAGTGCAAAAGTATGGAGAGGCTTCCATTTTGCCTGAGACAGATAAGATAAAGGAAGTTAATCAAAAACTTCTTTTTGAGCCAATCCTAGTCTCATGGATTGAATTATCAAGTTCCCAGTACAGCATGATAATGACATAAAAATTATTTTGCAGAAAAGATATAGCTATAAATCATTCAACTTACAGTTGATAATTTCTCCAGGTTAGGAGCTTTATTCTGTTCCAAGATCGCTCTTTCTTCAGGTCCCAACAGTTTTTCAACCTCTGCAAAAAAACCAAAATTTGTCAATTCAAATTATACAATTCCATTTTGATATTGACTATTACCTGTAAAATATGAAGCCTGAAAGTAGAGCCCATAAAACAAAATCAAAGAATACCATCCAAGAAAATTACTCATAAACATACTTCAGAAACACAGACCTTTGACAAGATCATCCTCATACTTTCTCATGGATAATTCATCAACATTACTAACAACAGTTTTATCACTCCTACTGGCTTCCCAATCACTTTCGTAATCCAAGTCATTTTCTTCCGTTTCCTCATCTTCTTCCTCAGAATCATCCTCATATTCAGTATCATCACTTTCTTCATCAGGGTCTTCCCACGACCCTTCATAATTTGCCACAGAATGAACCCTTCTTTTCAAATATCCATTTGAAAGAGGAACAAGAACTTTCTTCCCTCTATTCAAGGACCTAACTTGTTTAGTGCAACTGAAGCGGCTGCCCAAAACTGGGAATGCAGCTCTCGCTAAAACACCCAATTCTTGGTTCGGACAAAGCATTGCATTTCGCAACGAAAGCATCATTTTTATAGTGGCTGCTTAATCTTCACCTGCCAAATTAAAATTTTGAAGGGAAAAACAAAACAAAGAAAAGGAAAGTCGAGTTAGTGGCACATTTCATCGAACAGTTTGTACGCAAGGTTCAAGATACTAATATGGCTCGGTTGCGTCGCTCTAACTCAATTAAACTCCATAAAAATTTAAAAAGATTAGAACCAAACTGTAACAATTCTCAAAAAGTGGAGTTCAGTCAACGAGAAGATGTGATTCGTAAACTTGGGCCTGTGGGCATTCACATCATCACATGTACCCAGTAAATAAATGGTCTGTGGATATGGGCTGAACCCCTTCTTCTTCTATCCAAACCAAACAATATCAGGATTTCAGGCGTCGGGTTGGAAATTCAAATTATTCAAAACAAAAAAAGAAAAGAAAAAAAGAAAAAACCAAACAAACTACAAGTGGGTCAAATGTCATGCGGGTCGGGCCAAAGCTAGAAAGTTACCCTAGTATTTGAGCTGGTCATTTTTAGTATTTATCCGAAAACTAGCCATTTACTTAATTTGGTCTTTTAGGATCTAAATAATTTAATTTTCTGTCATAAATTATTTGTTTCAATAAATTAATTTGATCTACAATTTAAGATAAGGGTTGCAAACTCAAATAGAAAAAAGTAATAAATTAAGCTAAAACTACCAAATTTTGAGGAGTCGATATTTATTATTCTTTTTCTTTCCTATTAAGCAACCTACAAAATTTAGATTTAGGATTGATAACAGTAATAAGCACAAAAGGGTTGTTTAAAGGCCAAAAAAAAAAAAAAAGGTTCCATCTTAAGAGGAAGTAAGCGAAGTCTAAGTATAAGCAGGCAAAGTGAAAAGTATATTTCATCTTAAAAGAAAAATCGAAACATAAGTAATATGAATAAAATGAAAACAAGAATATTGACTTAAGTAACACAAATATTGTGTAAGAATCTAATATATTGAAATTTTAAAGTTTCCTTTACAAAGTTCGTTCATATAAAATGAATTAGGACTTAATATAGGTCAAAAGCATTGAACGGATCGACATCCTCGCATTGGAGTGATTAAGTCATCCAACTACTCATTGATCAAATTAAAACGGTTGCTGCTGCCTTTTCTTTTCTTACCTCACAATGATTCTCAAATTGAGTAAAGAAAATATTAATAAGAATCTAATATCTTGAATGAAAACCAACCCGTTTGGTTTAATTCCCAAATCCACTTTTTTCATTTTTTACTATTTTAGAAATAAAAACTATCATTTTTTAAAAAAATTTACCCAAGATTATTGTTATTTTTATTTTCAAAACATATTTTTCAATAATTTATATATCTTTTCCTAATAACCTATATTTTTTCTTTCCATTTCATTATTATTTCTATCTTTCTTCACCTATAACCTACTAAAACTAACATAATCATTACATTTTCAATATTTTATCCAAATATAAACTCATTTTTAATTCATTTTCACTAATTTATTTTTCAAATTTTAGAAATGATGAAAATGGAAATTGGAAATGAAAATAAAACCAAACAGAGGGAAAAGAGGACATCAAGATCCCAGTTTAGAAAAAGGTCCTTTGTATTGGATAGTATACCAAATATTTCAAACACTGCTGTCCTTGTAATTATACAAAAGAATCAAATCTATTCTCACTGTCTCTCAAACTCTCAAGTTCTTGGCTGTGATTATCTGTGATGAAATCCAGTTCAAAATGGAAGCCTTTCACCGCTATACAACTGGTGAACAGTACTTAGAACTCTATGCATAACATCTTCGAAAGAACACAGAAATAGACAAAGAATATCATCACCATTGATATTTAGCTCACTTGCTCTCCAATTAAATCCAGGCCAACGATTAAAAATGACAACCCCTGAAACAACAAGTAGTAGAAATGAATCCCGTGAGCCGACAACAGGCTTCTTGCAGCTGCAGTTAGCAGAAGAAAAGCAAGCGCAAGTTCCTTTCTGTAAATCCTGTTTTTCTTCTTCTTTGCTACTGGTGATTTCTGCTCTTTTTGCTCGTTTAGTTTGCCGAGCATTTCTAGACCAGATTCAGAAAGCCTTCTCTGAATCTTCTCTTCGTTCTGAGTTTTTGATTCCCTCTCAGCAAGGCTCAGCAAGTCGGATTCTGATGCCCGGCCAGTTTTCTTTGTCACCACCCATTCATAAGCGCTTCCGAGCTGAAATAGCCCTGAGATCATGGCGTTGAATTTTGTGACGGACATAGTGTTCTCAAAGAGTAGATATGGCATTAGGAAGGGGAAGGATTTTGGGGCCGGGAGAATGTTGAGGATCGACATGGTGATGGGGACATAACAGATAACCCAAGCCGGCAACTCAGCTTCCGGTATGAACATTGTCAAGGGAAGTATGATGCAGAATAGAGTAAATGAGTAAAAGGGAAGTATAAGTTTCCTTAGGAGAAAGAATAGGAATATCAAATTCGCCTTCTTCCAAGCTGATATCTGCAAGAACACATCATTAAAAAGAAGGAAACGGTTAGTGATATACTAGAATGATGATGATCAGATTTGTCTCTAGATATGAAGGCCCAATTGCTTCAAGGTATTGTCTTGTTGAGACACATATGGTAGGGGGTTTTGCATAAAGGGGGCGCCTTGAAGTATGAGAAAAGGGGAATAGTTTATAAACTATCTCAAGCACTAGACTCCTCTTGATGTGGGATAACTAGGCATCATCATAGAAATTTTTTGATTTTGATGCAAGAAAAGGAAGCAGACAGAAACATAGGATGATACCTTGGAAGTTAAGATTGTAGGAAGGCATAGCCTAAAGAGCTGCATTGGGCCGGAATGCCAACGGTGCTGCTGCTTCTTGTATGCTTCGTATGACTCTGGTAACTCACAAAGCACTCTAACATCATTAAGGAAGATAAATTTCCACCCCTTTAAGTGGGCTCGGACAGCTATGTCCATGTCTTCTACCGTTGTTCTTTCAAGCCAGCCACCTGAATCCTCTAAGGCCTTGATCCTCCAGACACCGGCAGTCCCATTGAAGCCAAAGAAATTAAGAAAAACCCCATTTACTTGCTGCTCAACCTCAAAATGGAAGCACAAATTGATGTTTTGGAGTCTGGTAAGTAAATTTTCATCCTTGTTGACGAATGACCAGCGAACCTGGACAAGGCCTACATTGGGATTTCCCTGAAAATGAGACAAGAGGATCCGTGTACAGACATCTACAAAACTTTGTCCAAAGGAAATAACACAAAGGCGATCGAGGTTTTCATATCAGTACCTTAAAATGAGGTATTGTCAGTCTGAGGAAATCCGGGTTGGGTTGGAAGTCAGCATCAAATATTGCAACAAACTCATAATTTTTGACATAGTCGCAAGCCATGGCTGATTTAAGGTTGCCTGCTTTGTAACCAGTTCTGATAAACCGATGTCTGTAGACTATATTCACCCCTTTTTCTCTCCATGACATGACGTCATCCCTTATCAAATGCTGCAGAAGTTCATCATCCGAATCGTCCAAGATTTGGACAAGAAAACGATCCTTTGGCCAATCTAGTTGGCAAGCAGCAGCTATTGACTGCTCATATACCTTAAATTCCACAAAATTCAAACTTTAGACCATTACCACAACTTTGAATTTATGAGTCAAATGGAAAGATCAGAAGCTATAGAAAAAACCCTTTAGCTAATTATTACTTACTAAATTCTACTGCTAGACGACGTCTAACCTCATCCATTTCAGATGTAAAAACAAGAATCAGATAAAAAAGGATAAAAAGGTCGCTTTTAGCTTTTGTCCATTTACCTCTTTTTCATTACACATTGGGATCTGGACAAGAACCATGGGAAAACTAGATGCATCCTCAATGTCATAATGCTCCCCCTCTATCAAAGGCTTCAACTTCTTGTACTTAATCCAAAAACAACCCAAACACTGGACGAGGCGATCGAGTGATTGAATCATGAAAAGCACAATACAAAACTTGGAAAGAGCAGCAATCAAAGGAGCAACATAATCCACTCTAAAATTCAGCCAAGCCATATAAGACCAATGCACAAGATTCTGAACCTCCCATGGATTCACCATACTCAAATCCCATTTGTTAAAATAAGCAAAGATTTCTATCACAAGGGCTATAACTGAAATTGCAAGAAATGCTTTTATAAATCTGTACAATCTACCTTTGTACCTCGGATCCTCTTCATTCGGATCTGAAGAAGCAATCCGCTTCTTGATGGAACCAAAAACGGTCCACAAACTCAATACTGCCCATGGAATACAGGCTAGAATTCTTTGTACTTTCAACAACAGAACCCAAGTGAACTGCTTCGGACTTGCAGATTTCTCCTTCTCCTGAACTATTGGCTCATTCAGCAAAGAAATGTTCTCAGGCCTCTCCAGTGTGACCGCCACGGTGTTGTTTGGCGCCATTGGCAATAAAACAGAGAATTCCAATCCAAGGGAATGATCAAAGGGTTCAAACCCAAAATGTAAACAAAGACCTCAGAAAATTTTCAGCTTTAATATTTGCATTTTGTCAAGCAACTTGCCATCATTTTCTTGGAATGAAAAGTATACCATACCAAGGCATTACTAGTTATATGCAAGATTGTACTTTCCTCCCTGAAATCTGGATCTCAATCAGGAAAATAATTGTACAAACTCCAGAGATTCAGTTAGAAACTCAACTAAACTATCAATTCACAAGTCAAACCCCCAAAAAACACACACATGGGCACACAATAGAGAGAAAAATGGCTGTGTGAACTAATAAAGAAGATGCTAGAATGCAAGTTTTTGGGCTTAATTCAAATATAAAAAAAAAATGTGAAATGATGGCTTTTTGCTATATAATGATGAATAAATCTTTTAACGCGTAGCAATAATTTAACACGGATAAAAGATCATAATATTGTCAAACTCAAAAAGGGGTTCTTTTCTTAAACCCTTTTCTAACAAGCAAATCTTTTGTTTTTCATGCGGCTAATGCTAAAAAAGCCCACCAGCCATAAGTGTCGGTGTGGATTCACAGAGAGTTAATGACAACTAATTACAGCCAAATTAACCTTAGCCCCACTTGAGAAGCTTCCTGTCTTTGTCTGATTACCTCTAACAGTGTAGTAATATTATAATTTATTTATTTATTATTTTGTTTTTCATTTGAAGAAGTGATTTATTCTTGCATACCCAATCATAAACAAGTTAATTTTTTAAAATTTATTTTTTATTTTTTGGTTTGAAATAGAGTTTGATCCATTTTACCATAGTAGCAGATATATTGATGTAAAAAATTACTATTTATAATGATGGTAATTATTATAATTTTTTTATATTTTACATATATATACATATATTAAGAATTTGTTACAATTTAGATTTGAAATCTTTAAATGTGAATAGAGTGCCATTGAGCTAATATGAATTTAATGTTATTTTAAGCATGTGCAAAATCTATTGTCATAACATATAACATAAATTATTTAAATTTTTTCTTTTAATTTATTTTACATTATATATTTCACTCCATAAATACATACGCGTTTATAATTCATAATTAATTTTTAATGAAATATTTAATATGCTTATATTTAGAAAATTTTTGTGCAGAAAGTATAAGCTGTGCAATAAACATCATAATAATAATAAATTAAATATAAAGTTCAAAACTTAGGTGTGATGTAATTAATGATGCCCTAAACCAGAAGAAGACAAATTATGAAATACTATGCAATGACATGGAAGCATCCATGATTGCATAAATCTTGATTGCACCAGAAAGTTTAGGTTTAATTTGCCACTAGTAAGTGTAAGACCAAGATTTTGTTCATGTTTATAAAGAGGGTTATTTTGGGTAATTCTTTTGTAACATACCATAATAGGTAGCAATAAGATTTTTATTACCATAAACTAAGAAAATTTTTTGGACACTATTTCAAGAATTACATTTGATTTTCTTTTCAGTTTCAGGATATCAAATATCACTATATTAATATGTGGACCATATATAATAAATGGTTATAATATTTTTAAAATTTACAAATCCCAAAATAACAAAATCAATCCCGCGAGCACAAAAAGTTTGAGAAATGGATTTTGTTGAGAATCATAAAAGGTTCGACTGAAAAGTGAAAAAAAAATTGAGTAACGAGGTTTTGGTAACAATTTGGAACAAGTTTGAAAAAATTAGGCATCACTATTCCAATTTATATTTTATCTCCTATTTCATTTCATGAATATATGACACGTACATTAAATATTTCTTTATAAAAAAATTAATTAAAAATCAAATACATTCAACATATAGTCATCAAATTAAAGTAAAAAATAAAATAAAATAATCTAAAGTATAGCATTTATTTCCTAAAAAGATGTCACTTCAAAAAAATTTGATACCATATGAAGTCATTGTTTCCACCTTCATCCCATATTTTGATTAAGATAGTGCAACCCCACTTTAAGCCTTAGCCCCACTAGGGGGAGGTCTCTCCTAATATGTGTCATAATCATCTCATGTAATTATTTTGGGTTAACCAAGAAGTGTCCAATTTACAATAGGCAAGGAAATTCATATTTAACATGCTTTTTCTTTATTTTGATTTCTATATTTCATTTCATTGTCCTATATTGGTGATTTTTAATCATTTTATATGTGTTAAAAAAATTTATAGTATAAAATAAATATATATATATATATATATTTATTTTATTTTATATAATATTATATTTTTTAAATAATTTTAATGTATATATTTGAGTTTTCAAATAAATAGAAAAGGTAAAAATGACAGTAGTAAAATTATAAAGAAGCAATAAAGAGTTGTAAATAATAATTACTTTATGCAGAATTTATAATTATAAGAATTAAAAAATAAAAATGAAGATGCTTTAAGAAAATCACTCAACAAGGAGGTTAATGCATTATTAATATTACAAATAATTTTAGCATACTCCATGCACATACTAAAATTTTCATAGGATAATATAAATAAAAATATTTATTTATTTTCCTATAATACTAACTTTCTATAATAATTTCAATTTATTTATTTAAATTTTTTATCAATAAAAATAAAAATTATGAGAAAATGGGTAATAGTATGACATAAAGTTAGTAGATTATAAATAATAGTTAATATATAAATTATAATCGCGAAGATTAAAATATAAAAGCGAACGGGGTTTTAGTTACATCACTTAAAAAAAATCGAAAAGAAATTAGTGTTTTATCCAATTATTTTTGAGCAGTTTTTAGATATTAAACAGACTTCTCTAATAAGTAATTTTAATATGATTGATTTTCTATATATATATATATATATATATATATATTGTGAGGTCCATATGAGTGGGGGTGTAAGTTGAGCCAAGTCGGCTCGCAAACTTACTCAACTCGATCTGGAAAAGCTCAGCTTTAGTTCAAGATTATTTGAACTTGAACTAACCTTATTGAGCTTGAACTTAGAATTGAATCAAACTTGAGCTTTAAAATGGTGGCTCACTGGCTCATAAGCCAGCTCATGAGCTCTAGTATTTTTTAAAATAGTATGTACATATATTAAATAATATATAAAAATAATATTCAAATAATATGTGCCACATGTTTAGATATTTTTCAAAATATAATTTCATTTATATATCACTTATTAATAAATAATAATTTATAAAATACTAACAATAAATATCATGATGTATTTGAAAAAAACGTAAATTTTCTAATTCAAACAATTTTATAAAAATATATAATTATATAATAAAATTTCATTGTATAATATTTTATATATGACTACTACATGTTTTTCAAATTTAACAATACAAGTATGAAATGAAAATTCATCATTATCTTAACAAATTTTTTGTTATATTTTAATGTTCAAACTTTAAAAGTCAAAACATTAATCTTGAAATTTGTAAAAATTGATGTTGCTGTTGGATTTGTTAATAGATAGAATTTTTCATGAGTTTCACATGAAATAATGAGGAATAAATTAAGACCAGTGAGCTTGAGCTCAAGTTCGCACGTTGAATGTGGAAAGTACTGGATGAGCTTGAGTTTGGCTCAAGCTCAATTGTAGCTCAATAACTTATGAGCTCATCGAGCTCGAACTTGATATTTATCAATGGGTTCAACTTTGAACTTAAAATTTGGAGCTCGACGAGCTCGAACTCGAGCTCGAATATTTTAAAATGAGCTAAGCTTAAACTTAAAATTTTTGATAAATTCGATTCGAACTTAACTCGTTTACCGCCCTACATGAGTTGAAGGAAAATCAAATCAAGAGTTGTTATAGACTTTTTAGCATGTAGTAATTCTAATGCAACTTATTAAAATGCCAATGTTGACCTTTCTGCATCCTTCACGCCATGATTGAATCCAACTTTTTTAAATCTACTAATCCTTAAACAGTCACTTAATTCCAAATAATTATAATAAACAATAAATATTCATCAGAACTTCACAGGTGTCCACTGCCAGGACGA
>JACGDI010002507.1:912261-943077 GCA_014898725.1 Jacaranda copaia | reverse complement strand
TATATATATATATATATAATAAATACACACACATATATATACTAAACATATTTTTGTATGTATATAAATAGATAATAATCATAATAATTAAAAATAAATAACAAATATAGAAAGAAAAAGACAATACATGGTTTTATCATGGGACATTGATAGAAAGAGTAAAGAATAAGTGCTCACGTTGTCCCTTGAATGTACTTCTGAAAAGTTATATGATGGTTTTTCCAGCACTAAGCCAGCATTTGTATTCATAATGGACAACCTGCGCAGGTAGAAACTCCAAAAGCAACATATATAGAAGCCGAAGAGAAATTCAGAACCTGGGAGTTTCCAAAACACAATTTCACACTCTGTTCCTGGTTGTCACCAGCAACCGACTAATCAACGGCTCCACCTCTGGCAGCTTCAACTTGCACCTAGACGAAATCGACAGCAACTGGTCAGAAAAACTAACCCCAATCGATTACGCAATTTTCTCCAACACCCACCGGTTCATCCGACAGAACTATTTGTACGAGGGTCGCAATCTTCTTCTTCCTACCCCCCCCCCCCCCCCTCGTGACAGCTCTTGGGGCGGGTCCAGCCATTAGAAGAGCATTTCGGTAGAGGAAATTGAAATTGCAAGAAATGAAGGGGAAAAAAGTGGGAATGTGTTCGCAATTCTTGATGTCACAGAGATTATGTCAATTAGGCCAGATGGGCACCCTGGTGTTCACTAGGGAAATCATGGATGAAAGGCTACAGTGACTGCATCCATTAATGCCACCCAGGCCCGATCAATACCTGGAACAAACTTTTGTTAGAACTAATTAAGAGACTTGTTTCATGATTATCATAAAATAAACAAACAAGTTACCTTAACATGATTCTTCGTGCAAGAACTGTGCATGCATCGTGCCTTTCTCCCAAGGTTGTTAGGATTCATCTCAAAAACAAACATCAATTTTCATTGTCTAATCACTAGTACATATATGAAACACACATTACGGCAGCTAACAGCCTAAGATCATTACCAGAAAGTAAAATCCAATGAAACATAAAACACATAGCTAACAGGTAATAGAGACTAAACTATCTCCACATGTAGCAGAATGTAGAAAAAAAAGGAACAGATGACATGATAAAATTAGTCTACTCTGACACCAACCGAGTTAAACACTTCACATAAAAAGTAATCGAAGCAGCCAATCAGAATCGCACCGACCTCAGGACTTGACAAATTTAAACCATTCCACATATGTTTTTCAAGAGTTGGTTTTTTCCAGTATATAACATAGAAGACAAATTCTATCCTGAGTGCTGCGCATAATGATGATGGAGTTGTCCAGCCACTCCTGAAGAAAGAGGTTTCAAGAAACATACAGAACTTCAGAGAAAGATGACTAGATGCTGACTAAAATAATAAATGTTGAACCAAGATTACTATAGAGAACACACATTTTCTCCACGTATCTAATAGATCAAGCAGGCATGTGAAGATAATTTTTTAATTGCCGTCCTTTTCAAATTACAAAACTTCCCAACTTTATTACATCAAGATTCACAGCTAAGCTAACTGCTACACATTTTAACAAGAACATGGGAACACTAGTACATTCAACAATAGTTTCCAGTATATTGGAAGCAATTCAATGCCAAAGTATCTTGCAGAATACACATCATACATCTGGGCAAGTACAAAGTCAAGAAACATGAAAAGAAGGCATATTCCTATTTACACATAGTTAAAGCATGTCATGGAATTCATTGAACAAGTGTAAGAAATTTCAGAACAATTTCCCATAAGAACAAGGCATTTCTTAACTGGGGACAAATTTGATACAAAGGATGAGATTTATATAACTGCCAACTGCAAATAAATACTAACATCATATTCTAAGTAACATGCAGGTGAAAATGATCCTAAAGAACATCCTAACTCAACATAAAAGAACACCATTCCTTAAACCTCACTAATATAATTTGCACCAAGAGCAAACGAGAAGAGTTCACGGACAGGTGGGTACTCAACCAACGAAATCTCCATTCCATATCCACTAACTGGAAGCTTCAATTCACGTAAAACAGTAAATGCCTCGGCCATACGAGTCCTTGGCACTTCTTCAGCCACCGGGCAATAAGGAATCCATTTGTCCGGACGGTACTGCTCCCCAATTTCAATCCCTTCTTTCCTCATGGCATCACACAACTGAGAATGAAATTGAAGAAGGGACAAAGATGGGGTCGGGCCAAGAAACAGAACATTGTTGTCATTTGGGAGGCTACCAATTGAAGAGAACGCCAAAGATAAAGATTCTTGCTTTGAAGCAAAATTTCTTAGTATATTTTCCAGCTTAGCAATGTCCACAAAAGGGCTAGAAAATAAGGTAAGGTGAGGTCTTGATTCAATCTCAATCAGCTGAGTACTAATTTGCCGTCGAGCCAACACATTCCAGGCCTTTAAAACTTGATTCTCAAGTGCAGGATCAAAGTAAAGCTCAACCGCATAGCCTTGCGCCATTGTCTCTAAAATAAATCTAAAAAAACCAATTCAAATTGAAGTAAGAAAATTACAAAACCAACTACAGAGAATAAAGAACTGCAGTATCACAAAACCAACCACGAAAATCAAGAAATGCAGCGCAAGAATAGTAGGGAAATAAGTATAAACAGAAACATAAAAGCAAGAATTATGATCTAAATATTGTAAGACCTGCAAATACACAGAAACTAAGCAAAACCCAGAAGTCTTCCCAAGACACAAACGCCATAAATGAAGTTGAATTACATCGATAAAGAAATCAACTTTCATTAAAAGAAGCAAAATTGGCACATACCCAGTTGAAATTAGAGACAACTGAGGCAGAAGAACTAGAAATGATAGCCAATTCTGGAAATTCAGAAGAGATTAATAGCCCAAAAAGAACTAATACAGCAGACAAAGACTGGAAAATTGAAAAGGATATTGACGAGAGGGCACGTGAAAAACAGTAGGATGGATGTTAAAGTTTGAAATCCGATACGGACAGAGGGAATAAAGAGTTCAAGAAAAAAGCGCTCTTCTTCACAAGGGAAGTCATTTCCTAAAAGCGGAGAGCCTCCATTTCTTGATTGATGAGCGTTTCAATGGCCAGTGAGGTAGTAAATTGTGGGTTTAAGGGTCTAAAATGTGTTGGTCTAGTTTTAAGACAACAATGGTATTTAGTTTTTGCATTTTCTCTCTTTGCTGAAAAGGCTCATCATTTATAAGAGCCCTTTGGTTTTATTTTTATTTTTAGTTACCATTTTCATTATTTTTAAAATTTAAAAAATTAATTAGTGAAAATGAATTTATACTTGAATAAGAATTATATTAAATTTAGTAGGTTGTAGATGAAGAGAAATAAAAATAATAAAATACAAAGAAAAAAATATAAATCATAGATTATTAGAAATATATATATATATATATAAATTATTTGAAAATGTGTTTTAAGAATGAAAATAATATCAAATAAAAATATATAAAAAAGTAATATATTTTTATTTTTAAATAATAAAAAATATGAAAATGAAATTTAAAATGAAACCACACGGACGCTATTCTTAGTCAAAGTTGAACTTTAAAGGGCTCACCTAACCTAAGGGTGTTTGAGTGGGTTCTATTAATTTCTTATCCCAATTTTGAACTTTGTAATTTTGAATTTAAAGGGCACAAAATTAATTAGTTCATTGTCAAAATGCAAATTTTCGATTTGCTTGGTGGGGCCATTTTGCAATAGTATTTTTCAATGTTAATTTTTTAATTTTTAAACCCTATATTTTAGTGTGAGCCACAAAATAAGTAAGATTTAGAATTTTATTTTTATTACACACACAAGCACATTAAAATTCAATTTAATTTAAATTTTAAATCACAACATATATACCTAAGTGCATGTTATATTTTTTAAATGATAAAAAAATTTAATATTTATAAAAAAATACTAGTGGCATTTAATATCATATCAACAAGATTTATCGATTTCAAATTTTAATTAATATTATTCATATTTATTATTGCTCATGTAGAAGTAAGATTGTTCTTATAGCCCCCTTACATTACTTTGTATATTGCTTTTGGAAAAACACTCATGTTTTTGCATATAATGATGGTCAAGAAACATTCAAGCATAGGGAGAAACGTGAGAGGTATAAATCCTTTTAGGGTGTTCAAATCCAATTCAATTTAATAAAAAAAATTAATGAATTGATCCAAAAAAAATAAAATCAACCAAAATCATTTTTTTTTTATTGAATTAGATTTGTTTTTATAAAATTAATTAATTTTTTATTCTAATATCAAAAAACAATTAAATCCAAACAAAAACGAAATTTATATACTAATAATATAAATATATATATATATATTAATTGTAAAATACACAAATAAGTTAAACTAAACTAAACTTAGGATTTTTTTTCGACTTCGAAAATCAAATATATAAGAATAATTACTGTGGACTTATAACTTTACAGTTGTGTGTTCTTATATAATTTACCTTAATTCCATAAGATTAGTGATATGATTGATAAATGAAATTTACAAATTAATTGAATTAGTTTAATTATCAATCGTAACTTATCAAAATTTTCAATTAAAAATTTAAATTGAAAAATCGAATTAACCGATCCAATCCAAATTGATTTAAAATGAATTGAATTGAATCAAATTTATAATAAAAATTGAATCAATCCAATATACATTATAAAATTTGGACCGACTGACTTTTTGTCTCAAAATCGATCCAAATCGAACCGAAAACACCCCTAAACACCTTAATATGTGATTTGAATAAGACTGACCCAGCCAGTTGCGCAGGCTACAATGCGAAACTTGTCCTTAAAAAAATAAAACAAGTTTCATATTTTACGAGATTTTGAAGACTAAATGTAACTGCTAACCATCGTCACAGGACTAGGAAAGATCATGGGAGGTCACAAAGCAAAAAATTCTTCTCAGACAAGACTTTGAACAAATCAAACTTCGATCGGTCAAAGCTATAGGAACCTTGTGGTGTGAAGCGATCTTGTACTAAACGAAACGACTTTCAAGATGTCAATGATTTCCGAACTGCCAACCCTATTCTGAAAACTGGATAAGATCATGTTTTTGTATATAATGGTGACAAGGACAGATCCACAATATGGGAGGTCGCCCATAGCATTCAACATGCAAGAAACCGCTTTTATTCGTCATATATTTCTCTGTTAGAATAAGGGCAACAACATAGTAACAAGTGAATTGGGATGTCATCCAACAGTTCTCAAGATTCATCGAACATAAAGACATCAATCCTTGATCTACTCAAAAGTTACATATTTCAAACATGTAAAATGCCAATGATAATCTCGCACTCAAGTACAGGACTACAAAATATTATAAGCTGCAGGTAGCAGCCCTTTCAGGCAGCAAACCAGAGGCATGATATTACACAAACTACAGATGTGGAAACATGATTACTTGATTGAGAGGCCCAATACTGCAGCTAAGATCGTTACTGGAAAACTAAAGTGGAACAGGCAGTAGGAAAATGGGCAACTGGGACAAAATATCTTGACATCTGGGACACTCTAGAAAAATAAGGATCAGATGGTCCAAAAACAATCTACACAATCAAGACAACATGGTCCCCATCTAACAGCGGCAAGTTATTCTGAGTAGTAGCTATTCAGAATCATAGCACCTTCAAGATTTCACAAATTCAAATATGTCTAGCATAATGTGACGTCAAGATTACATTAAGATTCAGAACTAAGTTAACCATTACACATTTTAACACAAACATGAGAACGGTAATATAATCAACAATTATTTTAGTACACCAGAAGCAATTAAATGACAGAAGTATCCATTACTGTAAATACAACTCATGGTCTTGCAGTATGCTTCTAATATATGGGCAAATACCAAGTCAAGAAACATGAAAAAAGGGTGCAATTCTATTTACACAAATTTAAAACATGTCATGACATTCATTTCAACAATTGTAACCAAAATTCAAAAGCATTTCCCATTTGAACAAGGCATCTCATGACTAAGGAAATAATTTGACATAAAAGATGAGATTTATATAACTGTCAACTTCAAGAAATACTAATTTGATATTATAAGCACCACGCCCACAATCTACAATCAGTTTTCAGAAGCATAGAAAAAGAAAAATGATCCAAAGGGACAACCTAACTCAACATATCAGAACATCATGCCTTAGATCTCACTAATGTTATGTGTACCCAGAGCAAAAGAGAAGAGTTCCCGAACAGGAGGATACTCAACCAACGAAATCTCCATTCCATACCCACTAACCGGCAGCTTCAAATCACGTAAAACAGTAAATGCCTCGGCCATACGAGTCTTGGGCACTTCTTCAGCCACAGGGCAATAAGGAATCCATTTATCCGGACGGTACTCCTCCCCAATTTCAATCCCTTCTTTCTTCATGGCATCACACAACTGAGAATGAAATTGAAGGAGGGACAAAGACGGAGTCGAGCCAAGAAACAGAACATTATTGTCATTTGGGAGGCTACCAATTGAAGAGAAGGCCAAAGATAAAGATTCTTGCTTCGAAGCAAAATTTCTGAGGACATTCTCAAGTTTAGCAATGTCAACAAAAGGGCTTGAAAACAATGTAAGATGAGGTCTTGATTCAATCTCAATCAGCTGAGTACTAACTTGACGCCTAGCCAACACATTCCAGGCCTTCAAAACTTGATTCTCAAGAGCAGGATCAAAGTAAAGTTCAACTGCATAACCTTGCGACATTGTCTCTAAAATATGTCTATAAAAAACCGATACTGAGTGAATCAAGAATACTGCAAAATGACCTACAAAGATCAAGAACTGCAGTACAACACAAACTAAATCAACAACATACTAAACAAACCAAGAAAATCAAGAAAAATAAGCCCAAAATGAAACATAAAAGCAAGAATTAAGATCTGAACATTGCAATACGGAGAAAGAGCCACAAATTAAAGAAAACCCACAAACCTCCAAACCTAGAAGTGTCCCAAGAGACACAAACTCAATAAATGAAGTTGAATTACATCCGTCAAGAAATCAACTTTCACTAAAAGAAGAAAAATCGACACATACCCAATTGAAATTAGAGACAGCTGAGGCGGAACAACCAGAAAATGCTAGCCAATTCGAGAAATTCACAAGAGATTGAATCGCCAAAAGGTGACTACCATAGAAAACAAAAACTTGAAAATTGAAAGGGATATTGAAGAGAGGGCATATGAAAAACAATCGATTAGATGTTGAAGTTTCAAATCTGATAGGGACAGAGTTAGTAAAGAGTTGAAGAAGAAAGGGCTATCCACAACGGAAGTGTTCTTTAGAGAGGAGCCACCACTCCGTTTCTTGGATTATATGTTTTTTCTTTTTCCTTTTTTTTTTCTTTTATCTTTATATCTAGATTAATTGGGTACAATTTTCAATAATAATTAAGAAATATATATATATAAGAAATTAATGAGTAAGTAAGATATTAGAATCTCAAAAATCTGTTTTTTTTTAAATATAAGAAATTTCTAACTTATTTTTAAATCTTAATAAATTTAAGTAATTTTAATCATTTTAATTACTAATATTTTATAGGTTTCAAAACTCTTATTTTATCCAAATATTTTAAGAATTTATTTTTGTAAATCTAAATCTTATAAATTTTAAAAATATTTTAATCAAACACCCTCAAAGTAGCAATAAAAGCACACTTAATATTTACACTAAATAAAAGTTAAAATAATATATTTAATAAAATAAAATTGTACTAATCCAAATTGATGGCATGTGACTTTGATGTTGAGTGAGTTTTGAACCAATGATATCTTTCCTTGCAATCATTTGTCATGTAGACTAACTTTTGCAAACTTGGAAAACCACATTTATGCACTTTTCATCAAATGCAAAGACTAAAAGATTTTAAGTGCTTTTTTAGCTAATGAGGCAATAAATTATGTTTTATGGCTCTTAAAGTGTGTTGATCAAGTTTTAAGACAAAATTTGTGTTTAGCATTATTGCATTTTTCTCTCTTTGCTAAAATGGTCAATCATGCAATCTTAGTCAAAAATGAAATCCATAGGGGATCAACTAAGGGTCTTCACAATGTGGATTGATGGGATTTTAATAATTTTTTATTTCAATTTGATATTTGAATTTTGAAATTATATTGTTGAGAATCAATCATATATCTTCTAGTCTTAGATTGAGGCCGTTCGATTTTATTTTTTAATGTTGAGCTTTTAATTTCAAGGTCTAAGTTTATTGTTAGGTATTCTAAAAATTATCAAGTATGTAAGATTATAGGGGGACAAAATCTTGATTCTCGAAATATTTTTTTTGGGGTGGAGAGGGTTATCGGTGCCATTAAAATATATATATTGTTCTAAATTTACTATTTAAGTTCGATTCCATTAATAAAAAAGCCATTTGAACACCCCCATATTAATACCAATACAATGGGGAGAACTTTGAAGATATTGAGAACTTGACCTTATTTATTTTAATTTTAAATTGAGCTATAAATGGAGTGATCAATTGAAATTGTTTTATAGTTGGAATTTTCAACTTCCAAAAAAAAAAAAATTCCGATTTTAGTACATGTACTCATATAGTAGATGAATATTGACACTTTTATGTCATAAAATGCTCATTTCTTGCAAGTTCATTGGTTGTAAGGATTCATTATCACACGATAGTATAGTCAAGAACATAACTATGATGCCTAAGTAAAGTTAGGCACTAATTACAATTTAAATAATAAATTAAAATAGTTAACTCCCCCTAGAATGGGACATGCAATGAATTTATTTAGCAAACATTATAATGAATTTAATAGAGGCTACTTTCACTTGTCATTCCATATGTATACCTAGTTGTCTTTAGCTTAATGATTAAGAGGAGGAATTCTCTTATTTTAAGGGTAAATAGAACTTGATTGCCCTTTCCCAAATTTTATTGTTTAATATATTATTTTATAAAAATATTTTAAAGACACTTTATTGCCTTCAAATTACAATTATTATAGTTAGATTAAATTTTTATTAAAAAGTTTTTAATTAACTATCATCATGCCACTTGAAATTTTATGTTACAACTACTATAGAACTATATAAACATCGCAATCTCCACAATCACTTTATTTGTTCTTCTAGTACGATTGGTATTGTTTGCAATAAAAAGCATCACAATTTGTCGACAAAAAAACAACGAAAAATATAATAAATTATTTTGTTTTACTTTTAACTAAAAAAAATAGGGGAAAAGGATGGAAGACAATGGTGATAAAGAAATTTTAAGTAAATTTAATTTGAAATAATTGTCTAATGTCACCTTCGAATTAGATGCGCAATTGGTAGTTAGTACTATATTAGATGATATTATTGATTTGTCTTACTTTTGTATTGTTATTGTAGATTGTAAAGCTTTTTTATAATAGCTTATTAATTGTTGGGTTGTTTAACATAAACATTCAGCAAATCAGGCAACTCATTATCTTACCAGAGCCTTTGTTTCTTTGGCTTGACCTATTTTGTGGGAGGTCGATTTTCCTACATATTTGACTGATGTACTTTTGTTGGAATTGCAATAAATTATTATTTTTGTGTCAAAAAGAAGAAGAAGTAAAGTTTATATTTAAATTATTTGTGGAAGATAATGTGTTATAATAATGGATTTTTTAATTTAGCATTTACCCTACCCATAAATCTTCTAAGCCACACAAGATGACCTACAAGAAAAGCAATGTTTCATACACAAGCATCCACCAAATGTTACTTGTAAGCATGATAAAAGTATAAATTGAGTCAAAAGAAGACAAAGAAAAATTATTCAATCAAAACTATGTCAATGCATATAAAGTTGATTAATGATTTAGCAAAAAAGTAAAGCTTTATGATTACTTTAAAGAAATTATTAAAGAAAAAAGTGAGTTGTAGACATCTAAATGTTACTTATTGTAGAAGGAACTAAAATGTAACTAAATGTAATGAAATAAATTATTTCACTAATCACTAATCATAGTATAATTCAAAAAATTATTATACACGTACGTACATTTAAATTCATTCGAATTTGAATTCAAATTCACATATGTAAATAGAAGGACAATGTTGCTCGATCAACTGACTAATACAACAATTAAAAATTCTTGTTATAGCAAATGAAAAATACAATCTTGTCACTCAATTTACGGATTAATAAAAATTTAAAAAATCTTAATACTTTACCCAAGATGTCCTAAAAGTAGTTACAACAATAGGTTAAGACATGACAATTAAATTCATTAAATCTCAAATTAATTATACTTTAATTCACTAACCGTAACCGTAATCTCAGCCCGTTTAAGTGGGCCGGAGCGTAATCTCGAATTCGAATTTACATCAGGCCCACGTTCTTTTGCCATACGATAAGGCGCCTTGTCTGTAACTGTTGACCACAGCAGATCACGCTCTTAAACGGCGCGTGTATTCACTCAAGATTGAATTTTTTTGGCTCTTTTTCTCCTTTTACGGACAAAATTAAAAGCGGTGTCTTTTTGGCATATACTTTTTCTTTTTCTTTTTTATTTTTTTCTTCTCGGGTACCCTTTCGCTTCTAATGGTTCTTCTCCGATTCAAAAGTCTGTGTGTGAAAATAGAGCTATATATATTTGTGTGTAGGTATGTGTGTTTGTGTGTGTGAATGAGTGAGAGATCTTTGTTGTATTATTACAAAGTTTTTAAGTAGGAGAGAGTAAAAATTTTTCTATTGCATTTCTCTTGTTCTTGGTGATACGAAAAAGGGTTGTAAGATTCCAAGATTTCAGCAAAAAAGCTGTGTCTTTAGGGTTTTGCAGAAGCTGCAAGAAGGGGCCCCTGTTTGACATGCATTAATGGATTGGCTGGCTCATTCAGTATGAAGGTGAGTAAGTAAACACACAAGCTTTAAAGTTTCTGGTGTCATAATTTTCCATACTACTGAAACAATCACTGGTTTGAGATTTCCCATCTGAAAAAGAACAGGAAATTGTCACTTTATTGGAACCAGGACACCTGCTCTGAGTCCTTCTGATGCCACAATCTTTTCTTGCAGAGAAGTCTAAAGGCTGAAGATTTGATCTTTTCTGGTGTTCTTCTTGTGGGGTGTTTGTGTTCAAGTGGTTGAAGCATAATTAGCGCTTTTGGTGAGGGAAAAAGAAGTGGATGCCTTCTGGTTATTACCTGCTCTGTGTACTTCTGTTGCCACTATCCTTTTTTTCTGCACAAATCTGAGAGATAAAGATTTGATCTTTTGTGGTATTCTTCTTGTGGGGTGCTTTTGTTCGAGTGGTTGAAGCACATTTAGCCCTTTCTTGTGGTTGCTTTTGGGTTAATTTGGCTCAGAAAATGAGTGGGAATGGTTTATATATGTATTGAGATGATTTGTTTGATTTACAGAAATGCAAGGGGAGGGAATGTTTTCTGGGCATGCCCATTTGAAAATTTCTTGGATTCATCATCAAATGAATCAGAAAGATGGTTTCTTGGCATATCCACCTCCTCTTTTACCTTCATATAGTGTTAGTAGTAATTTCCCCAAAGAATCAACCCCTTCTCCATCAACAAAAATTAGTCCTGCAGTTCTTTTCATTATCGTAATCTTGGCTGTTCTTTTTTTCATATCTGGTCTTCTCCACTTGCTTGTTAGATTCCTAAAAAAGTCATCATCCTCTCAATCTGATAGAAATCTAGAAGTTTCCACCTCCGATGCCCTTCAAAGACAGCTGCAACAGCTATTCCATTTACATGACTCTGGTCTGGATCAAGCTTTTATAGATGCACTGCCAATATTTTCATATAAAGAGATTGTTGGTCCAACAGAGCCCTTTGATTGTGCTGTTTGTTTGTGTGAATTCTCTGAAACGGACCAATTGAGATTACTTCCCATGTGTAGCCATGCGTTTCATATGAACTGCATTGATGCTTGGCTCCTCTCGAATTCGACTTGCCCTCTTTGTAGGGGGACCCTTTTCAATCCGGGATTCTCGATCGAGAACCCTGTTTTCGATTATGATGATTTTAGGGAAGAAGAGGGTTGCCATGATCATGGAGAGAATGGACTCTCTAGGGCTCAAAAAAGGTTGGAAATTGAGGAAATTTCAACAGAAAAAGGGGTTTTTCCCGTCCAGCTTGGTAAATTCCAGAAATTAAATGATGCCGAAGAGTCGCTAGGAGATGAGACGGGCAGTAGTAAATTGGATGCAAGAAGATGTTACTCAATGGGTTCATATCAATATGTTGTTGGTGATTCTAACCTTAGGGTGGCCTTGAGCCAAAACCGAACTAGCCGGGACGAAATGCTCGTTAACAGGACAGAGCAAGATTGTAATCAGGCTGATGGGAGTGCAGAGGGAAAGAAGATAAGTATTGGTACAAAGACTGATAGCTATTCTGTTTCCAAGATTTGGTTATGGTCAAAGAAGGGGAAGTTTGCTAGTTCCTCAGAAGCTCAATTGGAGAATCCATCTTCTCCTAACTTGGACTTACCATGGATGCATAGAATACAAGGCATCTAAAAGGTATTGTGCTTACTTATGTTTTTTGACTCATCAACATATGTTTTGGTTTGCGAAGCAGCTCAAACAAAGAAGAGTCTGGCCTTGTCTGAATTCAGGCATTGCCTGCCGATCTGTTGTTATGTTCGAGAATGGAGTTAGGTAACCATTTAATGATAGTCTTTGGCTTTCCTTTTGTTATGAAATCTCTCTAGCTCTAATTGTAAAGGATTTTGAGATAGTTTGTGACATGGTAACTATATATAATTGATGCAAAATTGGAAGTGTTTTTTTTCCTTCTTGTTTTGGTATTTTCTCTCTTCCTTTTGTCCATTTTAATGCCTTTTTCTTCCATCCAACTTCTACTCTTCTTGGATATATCACTCAAAATAAGTTTCCAAAAGGTGGATTAAGAATTTGTCCTCATATAAAGGATCAGACAAGACTTGAGGAACAATTCCTGTTTCATGTTTGATTCATCCATTGAAGTTAGTGGTAAAATTTTGTCTGAGATGATGTGTTTGAAAGGAATTTGGCGGCTTAAAGGACATGGTATGTTGTGAATTTTTACGTCTACTATTTTCGATTTATTTAGGAATGACAATCAACGAGTGATTTGCAAAATATTTATTGTGAATTTTACATTCGTATTTTTCGACTTATTTAGGTATGAGATTCCGCTCGATATTGTTTATTTTGTTACATTTGAAGCCCTTCATTACCTATTGACTTGTAATTAATCCACCATGGAGCTTGAATGAAAAGCAACTATCTAAAATTAATGCTAATTAGAATTACCTTGAAGGATTATCAATATATGTCCAATGCTACTAGAATAAGCAATAAATTCAAATTATATTTTTCTTGGGATTTAAGATTCTTCTAGTACTAACCATATGTTCTTCAACTTTTATTTAAATTTTTACATGATGAGATTATTCATTTTTGGGCCCGAATGGAGTAAATTGTTTTTTCTTAATCAACGACAATACACTCCTTTTCTACCCTTCAAATTTGTAATTGTGGTTGACATTTATTAGATTTTTCTTAAAATATAATATTTTTGCATATTCTCCAATTATTCTCAAGAGTCGAATTTGTACTGGATTTATTTGCAAATATAAAAATTTATCATCAAATTATTTATTTGTACACTATTCAAATTATGATTTTTCTATCCCTAGAGGTAAAAGCACTTCCCTTTTGGGTTGAAGGGATTTGAATCTCTAATACTGTGATTTGTAGTCATATGCTCTAATCCTGTAAGTTATGGGCCTCATATCGTTTCCACTGAATTTATTCTTGAAAGTACCCCTTTCGTATAACAAACTTATAGCCCTAAAATATAAATGTTCGATTTGTGTGGACCAATGAAAAATGTACAATTTATAAATTTATCGTCCCGCGTAAAAAGATTTGTATGCATTTATTAGATCTTATTGACTATGTGAAGTAATGAATCATCAAACTTCAAAATGTACCTTGTTTCAAGGATTGAGTGTCGAAAAATGAGATTAAGTAACACTTGAGATGTCTGAATTAGAAACAGAAGCTGTGGATCATAGTGCGAAAAGCAGCTAGTTGAGACGTCCACATCGCTGACAGCTGGACCGACTTCTCATCATTACAACGCAGAATCTGTCAGCCGCTTTTGTCTCTATAAAAGCCCACCAACAAACATCCAACAGCATCACAAGTCACAACGAACATAATTCTGCGTTATTTCTTTGGTGATTTTTGGTCACAAGCAGTGTCTGGAAAATCCAACCTTTTTATTAAATCAAAAGACTTATCAATTCCCAATTTATTAATTCAATTATTAATTAGATCATAATTAAATTATAATATTATAATTATAAAATATATATTTATATTATATATTATTTAAAAATTAATAAAATATTAAAATATAAAATACAAATAGTTGAAATGGTATTGTGGAACATTACAATTCAAATTTCACAATTTATATTATAAATAATCACAATAATTTAAATATCTTAAGTTTAAAGTTGAGAATGTGTAGGTTAGTTCTAAAGTCTAAATTCTAAATTAAGGATATTTTTTTTAGATAACTTGTGAATTTATATCTTAGCTTTCAAACTTTGTATTTAAACAAAAAAATTAATTTCATAAAAAAAATTAAATAAAAAATCGATTCGATTTAATTGAATCATGAATGATTTACGGATTCGACCAGTTGGTTTGAACGGTTTTAACAAAATATGGCATTTTTTTAATTTTTTTGATTTTTTGAGAAAATTGGACCGAATTGCCGGCCGGTCGACGATCCAACCGATCGATTCTGTTTTTTAATCCGTGGTTACAAATTGTATATTTTGTATTATATATTTTCGAATAATGAGTTTTGGGAGTATGGTTGGAAAATGTGAAGTTGTATTGAGAAATGTGATAAATATTTGTTTATATTTTGGGGAATAACTAGAAAATTATTTTCAGGAGTTTTGATATATTTATTTATATTTTAGGAGGAGATAATTTGTACTGTAGTGATCAAATTAATACTGTTTTGTTGGATTTTTGAAGTGAAAATAAAATTAAGTAATTTTTTTATAGTAAGATAATAATAAAATATATATTATACGTATATGATATACATTAAAAAAATAAAAAAGTTTTGGGAATAATGAAATATAGAAGAAGATATTTTGGAAAAACTAAATTTAGCATTTTGAAGGGAAAAATTATGTATGTTTGGTTATATTTTAACAAAACAAAATGTAACCTAACAAAGCCTTCCCTTTTCTTTCTTTTTCTTTTTTCTTTTTAAAAGAAATTATTCTATTTTTCTTAAATCAATTTAGCCAAATCGAACTCGTCTTTTGGTATACCTAAGGTTGGTACTTCATTTGAGAGTGCTATCATGACACATTACACAATCAATTGAATTTCTTTGGGATTTAGAAAAAGAAAAAAAAGAAATGTTAGAATTGATCAAATGATCATCGTTGTTAAATAATGAAATTTGAATATAACTCACCTTAAAAGCTAACTCAAAAAATAAAAATTATTTAAGATAATATATAGATATAACTCCATATTTATTTTATTAATATGAGACGTAAACAATTATGATTCACAAGAAATTCTATTAGAGAAATTCTTACAACTCAATTTTCAATGAAAGTAATAAAACTAAAAATATAATTACACTAAAAATAACCAAGTAATAAGAAAAATTTTGCTACTTTTTTAAAGAGTCGAAATTTAAATTTGAATCAACATTAATAATAATCCCTAACTTTCCAAGCTAATGAGCAAGCTTGATTCTTGTTATCCACTTATTTTCTTTTTCCTAACACTATGTTTGGTTCATGGATTTTGATGAGGAAAAAAAAAAAGAAAATGTTAAAGAAAATACTTTTAATTTTTTGGTTGGCAAGGAAAATGCCAAAGGAAGGAAAATTTGTGAAAAAAATATAATGTATCTAAGAAAAATGAATTTTCCTCACAAAATAGTGAGGAAAATACGATAAAAGTCTATTTAAATTCTTTTTTATTCTCCAACACATTCATCACCTTTCTTTTCCCCATCATTTTCTATATTATTTTTTTTAATCACCAAACAAATTTAAAATTTTATATTATATCTCTTTATTTTCTCTTCCTTTTCTCTATTTCTTTCTTTTCCTTATCAAAATTTTTAAACCAAACATAGTGTAAATATTCTATTAGAAGGAATATAGTTAATACATTATTAGTACAATATAGCGAATCAATGAATACACATACAATTTAAAATTACGGTGGAATTATTGATTAGAATTATAATTTGTTCCAAAGTGAATAAATTTTTTTTAAAAAAATCAAACTAAATCGAGCATACATTATAAAAAATAGAAGGATTAATTCGTATCAAGAAAAAATGAGTTGTAATTTGATTTAGAACCTGTTCCATCATTGTAAAATTATACTTGCAATAGTAGTATGTAAAATTAATCATCTATATGGTTGAATAATTTTAATTTAATTGACATTCGATTATCACAAGGAATAAAAAATATAAAATTGCACAATAGGAATAACAAGCTATAATAAAAATATAATTTCAAATAAATAAAGTACATAATATGTTCTATCACTTACCTCTATATTCAAAAAGAATCGAACAAATTGTTGCATGAAATTTTTGTCACCCCCTCCCAAAAAACTAAAGTAAACGTCTACAAAATTAAAATCCTATCTGACATATAAGAATTTGAATTATGAAAAAATCCCAAAAAAGTTATAAACAATTTAAATTGCAAAAAATATTATTTATTTATTTATTTTTAAAGAAAAAATAGTTCTTGCGGCCATATGGACGACCTCTGTCATTTGACATCAAACCGCTTGATTACCGTACAGTACGTCCGCACTTGGCGCACGTTAGCCTACCGCTCTCTCTTCTTTCATCAACCTCGCACGTGACTCAGGTGAATGCCGGCACGTCCTTTACCTGGCTGTTCTGGACCGGAATCGCCGCGTAGCGCGACGAAAAGTCTCGGAAAATCGTATCGTCCTCGAATTGGTTGTTTCTCCCCAGGCCTTCATCGAAATTCAATGCATAACTCAAAGCGTCGTACTGGAATTTCCCCGGTTTGGGCCGACTAGCGGTCTTGTTGAACCGTCGGATGAACGTTTTCCACTTCGGACCGGCCACGAGCTCCGACCATTCCCTCACCTTTCTCAATGCCTTGATTCCCTTCCCCCACCAGTCCCTCACCTTGCTGCTCTCCTGTTGTTCCCTTTCCGAGGTCGAAATGCGTTCCCAACTATCCGATTTTCGCGACCTATAACACGGGAAGCTCCAAAAGCAACAGCATCCGCGGCTGAAGAACGCGGCATCCTGGAATTCATCGTTCAAATCTTCGTCTTTCCGGGAGGATTCTATGGCGGTCGCCGCCGCCATGCCGAGGAAATTGATTGACAAAAACGAACGAGAAAAGAGGAAAAGGAGAAGGAAAGGACGGAGAAGGGGCCGCAATTGATTTTTTTACCCGAACAAACCCTAAGGCCTTCCTCTCCGATTTCTGTTCCTTGTACGTTTTTCGTATATAACGGGAATATTGGTGGACGTTGGGGGAAGGGATACCGAGAAATGCCGGTAACCTGGGCGGTGACTATAGCTGTTAATTTACAGCTGGGAACGTTATTGGTGGGGCCAAAGCAGTCAGTTGGGCCAGCTGGAGAACAATGGTTAACGGTCTTCTTAGCTGTGCTTACGTGGCAAATGATTATTGGAGACGCCAGTATGGTACACGTCTGTAGTGTGCTTTAGAAAACACGCCTTCCCATAATATAATTTTTGACTTATATAATTATGATTACTTAAGTTTCATTAAATTAATTTAATAATTACAAAAATCAAGTTAAGAACAAATTACTATTCAAGTTTAAGTGAATTTCTATGAACTTTAAACATTGTATTTGAACTTGATATGATCACTAATTAATTTATGCTCGAATGAATTTTAATAGAGTTAAACACAATTTCAGCTACTTAATAATTTTTATATATACTTTTTATTTTTATCATATATTCTACTCCAAAGACATATATTAAGTATATTTAATTAACAACAAAGTCCTTTCTAAAGAAAGATTTAATAGGTCTAGTTTTCTCTGTAATATAAAATATTAATATAAGTGCATTTAATTTGTCAGGATTCAAATTGTATTTTTTATATTTTTTCTATATACACAAATACATTATGAGTTTGTTTGGATTCGAAGTCAAAACTTCGCGTATATAAATATAAGAGCAATATCATTATATCAATTAATCGTTCAACATAAATAAAATTCTTATTGAAATAGAGAATCTAAACTGTCTTTTTTACTTCAAACAGTAACTAATCACTTACACTTCTAGATTAGTACTATTTCTAATAAATATATAGAGAATAAGTTAGTTGATTGGTTTAATGGGGAAATTATTCACTAATTCATGATAATTTGGCTTAATCAATCATGTGACACTTAAGATTAGGGTATCCTATGTACATGAAGCCCATGATTTTTGTTGACCAATGATCCAATAATTTTATAGAAAGGTATTCTAGTATTCACAATGGACATACATAAATTATATGTGGACAACTAAGTTTTAGGTTAATTATTCTTGCTATGTAAAGTACGAGAGAATCTTACATGATTGATTATTTGTTGGTATTAGGTGTTGTTAGGGTTTAGTTTAGTTGTAGGCAAGTCATTACTTTAGAAGTAGTGATCAACACACCACACCTAACATATTTTTTCTTACTTTTTTTTCTTCTCAATCATGTTCTTCCCTTTTTTTTCCTTCTCTTTTCCTCTAAATTTTTATTTTTTATATTTTGTTAAATGAAATTATCTCCAAAAGGTTACCCTTTTGAGTGCGCTTTTAGAGATTTTAAGTAATCAAATAAATATAATATTGTCGGACAGCCCATTTATTTAGATATAAGATTTTTATTTAGATTGAGCAAGGATTCACATTTTTACTAGAAAGTGACCATACTGAAGACCATGGATACTGAATGCCACATGGCCGTGGCCCACCCTAACTCTAATAATATGAATAACAATCATCCTTACCCTAATAGTATAAATAACTGTGTCGAGTATTTTTTAAAGTATCTAACTTAATATATTTCTCTTCATTTTTATATTTATACTTAGAAACTTGAGTTTAGTATACTAACTTGATGGTTGGAGGGTTTTTGTAAGCGGCCAATCAATTTGTGAATTGAGAATTTGGGCATATAGGTTTACTCACTCAATTGTCTAAGTGCATATCAAGAGAAAAGCTTCCCCACTCACATTAGTCATAATATCAATTAATTTCTTTATTTTAATTCATTAAAAAAATTTACAAATTGATAAACCCAAAAGTTGAATTTTCCATCTAAAACACCCTAATCTCCTATCAAAGAAATTCCTAATTTTCCTTTTTGTGTGCTTTGGCTCTTAAAGTTCTTGTTACACATTGTTCAAATATGTGACCATCCATCAATTCTTGTATTCATCAAATCTTTGTCATAATTGAGGAACTTGTGATTTTTATGTTTGGGTGTCTTCTTCCTAGTTTTGTAAGAAGTCCAAGAAATTTTCCTCAGAAGCCCAACAAACTACAAAGTTTTCTCAATTGGGTCTAAAAATTGGACATTGATGAGGGCCCAAACTACACAAATGTGTCAAAAGCTTTCCTATTGAATCCTTATCTAATTGGTCCAAGTTGGACTTGCTCTATAGTACTCTACACCCAATGCATTGTTGGAGTAAGAATAAATATTTTCTTAAACAATATCAACTTCCTCACTCTACATTTAATAAATAGTACTCACTATTTTAGCACAATTGAAGTGTATGCTTGAGTTTATTTATTGTTTCATAATTTAAGGGGCATAAGAAATGATTATACTTAACGTTAAAAAATAGCTTCATGTACATTTGTTACAATTTTTACCACTCCATAATAAATTTAATCCTAGAATAAGGAATAATAATTTATATAAAAAAAAATGATCAAACCATGCTTGTAGAGCATAGCAATCCCTTTTTTTTTTTGTTATCAAGTTTGGGTAGAGATCAAAGATTTTAAGCAATCAATCGGGCAGAACAACTCAAAAGATAAAGAAATATTGTTAATTTGTTCATATTCATTCTAACTTTGAATTATCATTTGTACAAATAAAAATCTTCTTTGTTACATGATTTCTTTTATAGATAGATATAGGATTTATAGGGCAATTACTTAAAAGTACATTTTGTGCTACAATCCTTTCTATTTGATAGAGAAGGTTCTCATGATCTTAAACCAATCTCAGTTGAAATCGCAAATTCCAAGTTGGTCTATGAAGAGTGGATCTAATTGTATTAATTTCTATAATTGATTTATTCTATATAATACTAATGTTAATTCTCAAGATTTTGTAAATTCACCCTTCACATAAATACAAAGAAAGACATAGAATCACCGTTAAAACCATCATACTTGTTAATTATTGATGATCAAATCGAACTCCCTAAGCAAAGTCAACTTCTGGACTTTTGTTTTGAATAGAAGTGAAGTTTTGATAACGTTCAAATGATGATAAAAGTCAAAATTATAACAAACTATATGTTAAGAAAAATAATTAATTACATGAAAAATACAGTAACACTTATCATGCGATTAGTTGAGTCTGATCAAACCTAATTTGAGTGACAATTCTCCTCGTATATTGCTTCCTATACATCTTGAAACCTTGGAATTCAGGGCAAGTAACATTAAAATTTCCCATACAAAAGAACTTTTAGAGGAGACATCTTTCACCAGCAACATCTTGCTGCTCAATCATACATAAGAATTGACCAAAAATGAGGGAGCTTTAGCCAAGATTCACAACCGAATTGATAGATACAAAGTCAAAATAAAAAGAGCAAAAATGCCATCCTGTCTGCTTTAAGAATGCAGAAGCAAAGATAAAAGAGCCAATTTTTACTTTGATTTGCCTGCCATAAAAGATGTAAGCATCATTTACACAAGTTTTTTCAAGTACAATCAACTAACTACAAACATATATATAGCTACACAAAATCATATTATCATCATACATGGTAAATCATTCCCACCTCCAAAGTCGAGGCGCGGGGAAAACTCGATGCATACGTAGGCGCTCCAGAGTTCCTCCTCAAGAAATCATAGCCCACATTAATGGCGATTCTCTTCATCAAACTTGAACCCTTCTTAGCTTTCACATAACAATGGCCGAGTATAAATGCCATCCCGGCCTCCCTTGCTTCCATTAGCTCCTGCAGTTCTTCTCGTGCATTTCTTTCAATTTGCGGGTTCTCTGGGACGACAAATCTTACTCTCTTCTTTGCAGCTTCTGGCTTTGTAGTTCTGATTTCTTCAGACGAATGGTCATCGTCCCACAACTTAATGTCTTTTGCGTATGTTGATGTTGTCCCAATGACAGCCATCTTCTCTTCGTTTTCAATACAATCAACTGATGATGAACTGTTACGTTCTGGCCTTTCTGAACGAATGAACTCTACTATACTACAAACAAGATCCCTTTCGAACTCCACATCGTCCAAGAGAATGTCACGGTATCCATAGCGAGCTATACACCGGTAAACTCGGTACTCTTTTGGGCCAATTCTCCCCACCAAGAATCTCTCCTCGGGTCTCACACGAGGGACCGGAACATATTTGATGCAGAATAGAACAAGAACCTGGTGGAAAGCTGGGAGGTTGGTGACAAAATGGGAGAAGATGGCTGGAATTCCAGAGACGAGTTCCGTGTGTATTAGGCCAATTCCTCGGACACGGACAATGCCAAGGTTAGGACCCAAACTAAGGAGCCAGTTGAGGGAAACTTTGTTCTGTACATCGAACTCATATTTTTTCAGTGTGCCGTAATGCCAGACAAACATGATGATAAGAAAAATGAAAGAAAGGGCAACTGGCACCCATGCGCCTTCAAGGAACTTGATCAAAGAGGCCGAGAAGTAGAGCGCTTCGATGGAACCGAAGAAGAATATGAAACAGATAGCCAGAAGGACACTTTTATTCCAGCATAGGATAATGACAAGGGACATAAGGCATGTGGTCACCAACATAACCGTTATAACCGCAAGACCTGCTCCAGCAAAAGAACCATTAGAGATCAAGGAGACAATAATGTATTGATGTAGAATAAGACGCAGATGCAGTTTGGGAAAGGTTGGCTCGTCAGAAGTCCAATTGGAAGTGATCTGAGGGCCAATTTTTTGGCGAAAGTCTAAAGAACCATAAATTTTGATCGAAGAAAATTTACATAACGGTCCACAAGCATGCATTCATCCTCTCGGGACAGGTTCAAGTAAAAGATATTAACAATACTATAGACATATTAGGAGTAAATATTACCTGAAGCATTGCTAATGTGTTTCGTGTTCCTAAAGCCGATGGTAACAGCCAAGCAAAGAAGCATTAAAGTCCAGTTGATTTCCGGAATGTAAATCTGGCCACATATTTTAGACGACGTGTGTATTATTTTGACCCTCGGAAAGCAACCCAAAGCACAGCATTGCTTAATGATGGAAAAGGTCCCAGTAATGATGGCTTGGCTTCCAACCACTGCAGCAAGGATAGCAATTGCAAGAACAGGCCACCGTAGATTTTCTGCAAAATAAAAGACAGATAAGAACTCGCTATAAGACTCAAAACCATGTTTATGAAATGATACTGGAAATAGAATTTTCATATACCTGGTACTGATACATAGAATCCAATCTGGTAGCCATTTTCGATTATGTGATGCTTGGAAAGGTAAGCAGCTTGTCCCATGTAAGCGAGGATTAATGACGGATAGACCACAAAGCTAAAAGCTATCTGCAGTCAGACAGTTTTTCGTTAAGAGTAGCCACAGTTCAAGGATCTGAGGTCAGAAATGGACAGTCCGAGAATTACTAAGAAAAGCTACAAGTTTCATTTACCTTAATAGACAACTGCGAAAAGTGTCCAAGATCGGCAAACATGGCCTCGGAACCTGAACTCAAAATGCATTTAGTGAAATGTAAGCAAGTAAAGGTTTATAGCAAGAAACGATTGTAAGCTTTCATACCTGTTATACATAACAAAATGCCACCCAAGGACATCCAGCCTCCTCTTTGTGTCTTCTTCAAGAATTTGTACATGTAATAAGGTGAGAGTGCCTGGTAAACATGGGGATTCCAGTGGAAAATATTGTACACTCCAATCGCACTGATGCAGAAGAGCCAAGTTATCACAATTGGAGCGAAAAGAAATCCTATACGGTGGGTCCCATAATGTTGCAGATAAAATAGGAACACCAGTATTATACAGGCAACCGGGACTTCTATATCTGCAGAAATTGAGAAACAAAGAAACCTCATTGTCATTCAGTTCATGTCAATTTACTGATGTAGGAGATAAAATGCATCACTTTCACATGCAGAAAAAGGTTTTTGTGACTTAGAACCTGGTTTGGAGTAGAGATTAGATAGGCCAAATTCAAGAGGACTTAGGCAAAATATACAAATCCAGCCAGTAAATCAATATTGCCAAGAATGGATGATCATTAGAAAACAAAACTTATTGGGAAATAAAATGCACCAAGTTATATCCGAATTGGATGTGTTTCCAAAGTTTAGGTGTTCTCCTTCCAAACTAGCATACAAACTACATAGAACGAAGGTTTAATTGTTACCAACAACTTCACACATAACATGTCGAGTGATTTTTTCATCCCATGGCCCATTATTGTCCATTGGTTGGAATTCAATCGAACAGATCTTCTATTCAAGTTATGAACCTATCTTTTTCATCAGAAGCTTACTTTATTGCCTCTTTCCATTGTTTATATGCAAATTACTTTACAAGGGTACAGCGTTATCCACAGAAATCATTTAATATATACACTTAAAGTTGTTTTGCCCCAAGTTGCATCTCCACTTATCATGATAATAACAATATGGTCTACCACAATCCTAAAAGGTGGTGACCTAACTTTACTTTATTTAGATAATGGTGATTTTAACTTTGATTAAAGCAGAAAACTTTTACTAGTACAAGAAAGGCCCCACAATAATGTTTTTCTCTTTTATCACAATCTGGTGCACTCTCTTTGTACATGAACTACACGTCTACAGAAAAAACTACGTGGATTTCAATTGAATGCCGGAACATCTAATATAAAAACCAGCAATATCTTTGACTCTTTCCTTTTCGTGTCCAATTACAATTTCAATCATAGTTTTTTCATTTCAACTTTTCTTCATCACCTCTCTTTTAGTCTATTACTTCATGTTTTTCTCAAACATGATTATTGCAGAAAATCCAACAATCAAATTGGAAGAGCTTGACAAGAAAATGCGTTTTTAAGAATCTATTCATGCATGTGTAGAAGAAATTTCCTTAAGCTTCCTTTTGTGATCCTCCTAGCCTACTGTAAAATCCCGCTGACAACCAAATTCCTTGACTTATAACAATCGGCCCCATACGATTAATGAGCCGAACAAGAAACATGATGAATCCGAAGGAGATAAGAGACTTACATTGGTGATGATGCTTTGAAACAACAAGCTCTAATCCTGAAACCGCAGAAAATACTGCACAACATGACCAAAATAAACTAATTCTCAGTTCTCAAAATGTCCATTTTCCCAATTTTTGCCGTATGACAAAATTAAACCAAATTCTCAATTCATACCAGAAATTGCAGGGGTGAGAACTCCATCCCCAATCACCATACAAGTCCCAATCAAAGCCAGAGTGAGCAATATCCTTTGAAGCACCTTATGCTTTTCCAATGTTGATCTCAATCTCAAACCAAGACCGCTATTACTAGATGAAATTCCTTCTTTTTTATACTCAAACAAATCCTCATCAGCAAGCTGCCCATTAGGCAAAATACTCACGCGGGCATGGCGGCACAGCAATGAATACAGAGCAAAAGTCCCACCTTCACCATTATCATCAGCTCTAAGAACTATGAACACATATTTAACAAGAGGAATCAGAGTTAATGTCCAAAACACAAAAGACAAAACCCCATATATTTCTTCATTAGATTCTGAATGTTGAATGTCCTCTGCAAAAGTACTCTTGTACACATACAAAGGTGAAGTGCTTAAATCCCCATATACAACACCTAAACTCTGATAAGCCAATGCCAATACCGTTCTCCATGATTCTTTCTGCAATAAAATCAGAGAAATATGCCTATAAATATAAATTTATCAGAAAAACTAACAAAAAAGGTGTATTTTTTGTACTTTTTTGGTTAAAGGTCTCACCTTTATAGGATTTTCAGGGCTCCAGCCTTCAATATCCATAACGGGCCTTCTCAAAATCATGAGAAATCACTTCTTGGCTAACACATAAAGCAGATTACAGATAAACCCTTTTGAGCACACACTCAGAACTAGTCTTTCACGCAAGAACACTCCAAGAAAACCAAGAAGAGAAAAGAAAAAAGAAAAAACTTTTTTAAAATGGAAAATCTGAGGAGCAAACACGCAAATCTACAAAGAGAATACCAAGAATATAGTGTTGGGAGGATGTACCATGAAGAAAAGCTGGTGGGAAATTGTGCTATAGAATATTGCTCTTGTCACTTACATGTAATGCAGCATTATAATATTCTAACTGATCACTGTAGTTACATGGCTATCTGTTAAAAAAAAAAAATAGTTCCACAAGATCAAGAAATCCACACCCTTTTGATCAATAAACAAATTTAATTTAAAAATCACAAGGGAAAGCTGTCAAAAAAAGAAATGTACAGAAAAAAGGAAGTGAATAGACAAAATTTTGTAGGATAATGGGGGAGGTTTCGGTTCTCTAATCTGCTCTTACTTTTCTCTTTGTATTTTTCGCTTGAGTTACTCTGTAATAGAATATAGAATATCCTGAGTAGGTGGGACGAGTTATGTGTGCATTATCTTCGCTGCATGAATGCTACTTTCCACCACATTTCTTTTTTACATGAACGGGACAGAAAATATATATTTGTACATACATACATACATACATATATTATATGTGTGTCAGGCAGTGGGGTGGCGGTGGGGAGTTTAGATGTTCTATTATATTTCGTATTTTATCACTTATTCTAGTATATTATGTATATATATATCAAATATATTTATTTTATAAAAAAATATTTAATATACGTGTTCTATATTCATGCAAAAAAATAAAAAATAAAATATATATTACAATAGAGGATCCAAATTCAGAATAAAGGGTGCCATAGAATAGGAGAGGGGAGGGGTATTATAATAAAATAAAATTTAATATTACTCAATATAATATATTACTTTATAATTTAATCAAATACATATCTGATTGAATAACGAGTTAGTTGAAATCGTCACTAGTCAATTAGTTGAACGGCTAAACTTCTTTTGCATTATTATGAATAAAAAAATAATGATAAAAAATTTGATTTAATTGTCATGAATAGCACTTAGGGGTTTACATCACAAGTAGAGACTAAAGTGAATTTTAAATTTGAAGTGGCGGATTTGTATCCCCACACAAAGGGATAAATTAAGTGTTGAATCTAAAGTGGGTGAAAAAAGAGATATCGACTTCATATTTATATATGTAAAATTTAAATATTTTTTAAATTTACTTTTTGATAAAAAGAATAATAAAAAATTAGTTATAAATATATTTTTAAAAATAAAATATTTAAATTTAAAATATAATAATTATATATGATTAAAAATTAATTATATTTAGAAAATATAGTGTTTTGTATTAAAAATTATGTAAAGATAAATAAGAGAAAATAAAAAGTAAAAATCGAGAAAAAGTGTGTAAGAATTTATTTGAAAGAACATTTTAAAATTAAAAATATTTGTAAAAATGAGAAAAAAATTAACGGTTCTTTATTTTCAGTTTCAACAAAAAATGAAAACGAATCCCAAAAACAAAAACAAACATAGTTAGAATTTAAATTGAGATTTCCCAATTTCGTACACATATTTGAAAAAGGACAAACAGTGGCAGCGAAGCTAAAAGTAGGCTTTTGCCGTTGCCTATGAGGGTACGGGTCAAGAAAAATTAACTCAGTGAGCTCTTTTGAGTTTTAACTCGCATTTAAACTATAATTAATGGACATTTATTTCTTAATTAATTAGTGGTTTTTGTAGTTTCCTTTGGGCCGTCGGTTGTGAGAGATTCAATTTTTTTAATTATTTTTATTTTTAATTAATTTTATTTTTATTTTTAATTCAAATATAACCACAAAAATGTAAATTTAATTATTTCTCCATAGAAATATTCACTAAATCCCTAACATCAATTCTGAAGGTTGACCAAATTATAATTTCATTCTTTAAATTTAAATAAAAATAGTTAAGACGTCGAATTTAATAAATAAAAATAATAATAAATTAGCAATCATTCATCTTTCTCAGACGCATCAACATCGGGCAGTTGCCGTTTGGATTCAACATATTTACACAAATAAAACCATATTTTATTTAAAAATAGAAACATAGAAGATACGATCAAACTAAAAATACAATGGGATTTTGAAAAAATATAATTAAATATATCCTCATTTTTCATCCAAAATATTAAAAAAAGTTTTTTTTTTAAATATTCTTTTCAATTCTTCATTATATTCAAGATTTTCATATTTTTCAATGTATACGTATATATTATATATTATTATTCTAATAATAAAAAAATTACTCAATTTCACTTTCACTCCAAATTAAAACTGTCTTCTTCTAAAACATAAAGAAACATACTAAAACTCTCTAAAATTAATTTTAAATTATTTTTCAAAATATAACCAAAAAGTCATTACATTCCAATATTACTTCAGCATTTATTCTCCCAAAACATATTTTAAAATCGCACAAAACATATAACCGAATATTGCCAATTATTTTCAAATAAAAATTATAATATTTTTCAAGGCTGCGCCGTGACAAAGTGAAGGGAAAGTTAAGTGTGCCAAATTCTTGATTTTGAGGTAGAAGAAAAGTTGAAAATGCCTCAAAGGTCTCTTTAAACAGTTTAGAAATAGAATGTATGTGCAAAAGTTGATAAAAAAACATGCCAATTTGACAAAATGAAGACCATCATTTAAACCAATTCAGGTGTGCAGTTCTATTCTCCAAACAGTATGACAAACAGGGCCCATCAAATCCAACCTAACAATTTTTTGGAAAAGGCACTCGAAATAATTTCCTAGAAGATATAACTTAGGAACACCCTTGGAATGGAGGGCTTGTTTGTTTTGCCCCCTTTTCTTTTTATTTTTCTTTTTTGTCTTTGGGGGTGGTGGAGATGGGGTGTGGCCTTAGTCCTTCTAGAACAAAATCAAGAAAAATACTCTTTTTTAAAAATATTTTATTCACTTAAATTTGACTCAGAAATCCATTTTAAAAAGTGGTTGGTGATATTAAAATTTTATCTCGTATAGGAAGGGTTAAGAGTTTTGAGGTAGTATCTAATCTATTGATTTTTTTTTCACTATAACAGTACATTATTAAGACAATTTTCTAATTAATACGTGTTGATAAAATAATATTATATCACCGTATAACCTTTATACTTAGTGAAGAGTCTGATTATCTTTAAATAGCGTCGTCTTTAACCAATCATGTACGTCTTCTCAAACTCTTCTATTGGAAGGCATGAAAAGAGTCAAGAGTAATGAGACATTTTATGCGTAGTTCTTTTCTCTTACCCATTAAGGTATTTTTTTGAAACAAGCTAACATGACAATACCTCGACGTTATTAAGCCTTTACGTTTAATAGTAAGGGCACATTTGATATGGATTATTATCCTCAACATAATCTTTTAATATCATTTAGTGTGTTATTTGATAGACAAGATGAAAATGCGGGTCAGCCCACAATTAATCCAAAATCCAACCCTATTTACACTATTGTGTGCTATTCAAGTAGTGAGTTGGTGGGTGCGATTATGTAGTCTCACCCCCTCATTACAATTTTGCTCCCTTAATTATCTTTTTTGCCCTTTTCTTGTGAAGGTCAATGGAAGAGATGAGAGTTTTATTCAAGAGTGATTTTGTTATGTACCTAATTAATCCTACATATCAAACATTCATCACAGATTGTGATAGATTATAATGGCAATTAATTATAAGGTCAATTTTTAATATTAAACAAACTAATAAATTGTTTAATTTCCTTTTATTAAAATTTCCGCTACTGTCTATATTCTCAATCAAATGTGTTGCAAATATATAGATTGATTAATATATATCTCTTATCTATCATTGTCTATTTTGAAAAAGTAAAAAATAAAGTGAAAAAAAAGGCCCAATATTTCAAAAGAGTTAACTATTTACATTCATAACTTATCTTCATATTTTAAAGTAAATCAAGTGATTAACATATCTCTTATCTATTATTATCCACTTTGAAAAAGTTAAAAAATAAAGTGAAAAAACAAAAGGCCCAATATTTCAAAAGAGCTAACTATTTATATTCATGAGTTGACGCAACATGATTTGCTAAACAACTCAATAAAAATGTGTAGATTAGTTAGGCCATAACAATCAATTATTATATAAAAATAAAAAAAGACAAAATGCAATAATACAAAAGTGGGACCAAAAAATAAATAAATAAAATAAGAGGGTCTAAAGATGAGATCAGAATATCTACTTATGACACTATTTTCATGCTTTTGTGTATGACCTAATTTTGTCTTGACAAGAATTATTGAAAATGAAGAAAGCATCGACGTCATGCCAAGGAAAAAAGACATATGTCCCATTGCTAGAAATTTCTATAAAAAATAAATAAATAAATAAAATTATATGTAAAAATCCATCCACAAGTTGTATTTTTTTTTGAGTGGGACTCTTCCACTTTCCACTAATATGGTCCATATTCATTTGCATGTCATTGTTTACAAGAATCTTTAGATAGAATTCAAGTTTTTCAAGTATATATCCCATTTGGAAAATTGAATTTCACTTTTTGAATATGGAGTGATTATTACATAATCATTATACTAAGATGGCATATATTAATTAAATATGATTAAATATTTTTCCAGAACAATATTATTTTAAAGAAATATAACCAAACATATATTTGTTTTCCTTTCAAAACACACATTTTTAATATAAACATACATATTATATATATACATTATATATATTAGTATTCTAATATTAAAAAATCACTAAATTTCATTTTCACCCCAAAAATTCAATAAAAAAGATTGATTTAATTACTACATTAAAAAATAACTTTCATATTTTTCAATAATTCATTCTCCCAAAACGCATAATAAACATATAATAAAATTAAAGAAAAAACATAGCCAAACATTCCCTATACTTCTCATTTACTGTGAACGGCTAGATAGTCTTTACTAGACAAATCCCGAATAATTCTTTATTTTTTTCACTTTTAGGATCCTCAAAATCGAATAAAAATCTAGACTATTACCTATCAAAAAATATAAATTTTCTGAACAAATTGTATTTAAAGCTAATTAATACTATTGAAGTACAAAAATACCTAACATAGTCAGCTACGTAATCAAAATTTAGAAATTTTACCACCTCGTGAAGACTACATTTGCCATCAAAGTTACTCTCTTGACTAAGTACAGCTACAAGAAATAACAGAAACAGTTAGGGGAGAAAAAAAATTAAATTTAATTAGTTTCGATTAAGGCCGTGACATTTATTAAATAAGTTGGAGTTTGATTCAATAATTTAAAATTTTAGCCTAAGTTTGAGTCGATAAATATTTTAAATTGATTGTGTAAATTCATATGGAGATGAACTCATCATTAGAAGTAATTTGA
>JACGDI010002507.1:899164-912161 GCA_014898725.1 Jacaranda copaia | reverse complement strand
TTCATTCTCCCAAAACACATATTAAAATCATACAAAAAAACATAACCAAACATTGCCGTAATTTTTACAAAAATAATTAAAAATTCAACCATAATTTGCCTATCAAAAAAAATAAATAAATAAATAAATTGAAGTCGTTATAGAATTTGAATTTGAAGTGCCAGGTAGCCTCCCTGGCAACTTCTGGTGCATTTTCGATCCTGGGATCTTTGACAATTCCTATGTTTCCATCACATTTACATGTGAGCACACGTGCGCATGAATGAATTCTTGCATTCTCGAAAACGATCATCCTGCGAATAATGTTCCAATTCATAGCAACACGTGAATCGTTTCTTGTAATGATTGGTTACGTTTTGGAAAATAATTTTGTTAAATTGTTTTTTTTAAAATATAATTAAATATAAAAAAAATTCTTTTTAAAATATCAAATTAAAAATTTTAAAATATCCTTTTTTATTTTTCTTTATCTCCCAAATGTTTTATGTTTTTCGTTTTTCAATATATACATATATATTTTATTATTACTCTAATAATAATAAATTCACTTAATTATATTTTCATCCCAAAAATTCAACAAAAAAGTATTGATTTGATTGTTACAATAGAATTTGTCTCATTTTAAAATATAAACATACATACATCATATTTCTTAACACAAATTTCATATTCCTCAACCTCACTTCCAAAACTCATTTTTCCAAAACACATAATTCATATTCAAATATTTTGCATTGTTTACAAATTATGTGTTTTGAATTATATGTTTTGAGAGAATCGATTTTGGGAGTAGGGTTGAGGAATGTAAAATTTGTATTGGGGAATGTGATGTATGTTTGTTAATGATTTGAAGATAGTAAAAAAATTATTTTGGAAAAATTTGGTATGTTCGTTTATATTTTAGGAGAAAACAAATTATACTATGCAGTCAAATCAATACATTTTTGTTGTGTTTTGAGGGTGTAAATGAATTTTAATGGTATATTTTATTATTATATAGTATTAAAATATTGTGATATGTAAATATATGTATATGTGATTGGTAATGATTGTGATGTAAAAATATGAGATTTTTTGTCATTTGCCAGTTAAATTGTAAGGACAATTTAGACATTTTAAGAACCTATTTTGGAAAAAAAAGAAGGCACATGTTTAATTACATTCTTCCAGAACAAAATTATTATGGGAGAATGTAACCAAACATAGCATGTGTTTTTTTCACTATTATTGCCAGCATTTGCAAATATTTTGCAACATTATTATTGCCCACATCCACAAATATAATTAAGTGCAGTGTGTATTGAATCAACTACAATTATTTGATATTTAAAATTAGTATTAGTCTAGAAACAACATCAAAAATATATATATGAATGCATCCTCATAACTCTATGCCTACAACTTAAATGATTTTGGAACTAGAGTGATGTAGAATAACTTTTTTACCAAGAACAGGAGAAGCCACTACTACACTTCAAATTCCACCAAAAGCATAAGTATTGAATATAGAACAAGTCCAAATTTGAGAACCAAATATTCTTTATATCTTTTGGATGAAACGCAAGTTTTATTCTAGAATTGAAATTTATGAGCTCATCTATATTCTATTCTAGAATTAGGACTAATGTGAATTGAATTATCAAAAGATTAAAAAAAGCCCTAAAAAATTCTATAAAATGACAAAGTAGTCTTAGGAACCACGCTTTTTACATTCGGGTTGGATTTCGACCTAACTCGGAACGAACTAGGCACAATCTGAATTGTCCAGAAGCAATACGTGGATCGATTTGGTAAGACGAACTACTACAAATAATGTATTGTCACTTCAGTTCACAATTATAAATACCCTCTTTGTTTAATGTTGAAGACAACCAAAATCAAATCTAATTCTCCTTTTCAAGTTTTATCCCATTCATACAACCACCCAACCTATACTTTCTTTCTTTCTAAACATTAAGTCTCTGTATCAATTTTTACCATACATTCAACAAGTTTAGGTTCGAACCCAACTGACAGCTGATCTTTCAACCAATGAAACCGAATAGACTGACTTTATATTCCAACGTCAAGGACTAACAAGTCATACTTGGAATCATCCATATTTCGTTGGACTTCAATCCACGTCCTGTGTAGGGTTTGGATCGATCCATCCAAAGCTGGGATGCTGATTGCTTCCTAATTAAGTACCTTAAGCTCATTTATATACCATGAAGGCTACACATTAACCATCCCACAAGAGGGCCTAATAGGATAATTTCGTTTGTTATTTAATTTGGCCCACAAGGACCCCAAGTACAATAGTTTATTAGTATCAAATAACGTACAAAGGAGTTGGTTGGGAATTCAATTCGTGTATTTATTTATGTAAGTGTGGAAGATGTTCTTTCATTTGTGATGGCCCATGTAACTTTATCAAGTACACAAGACATTAATTTGAAAATTTTGCAAAGTAGTCCTTTTTGTTTGATATTTCTACGAGTAACGTGGTAGATTTAAATTAGAATATATTTATTTTAAATATATATATATATTCTAATTTATTTTATATATATATATATATATATATAATCAAGGCTCAAAAGATTAGGGGTGAAAATCAGTTTGTGAGCTCAAGCTCGGGATTGGGCTTGATCGAACCTAGACAATCGAGCTTGAGCTCAAGCTCAGCTCGTCGAAATAGGCAAAGACTCGGGCTCAGCTTGCTAAAGCTCGATAAGACTCAATTCATATATATTTGGATGAACTTAAACTCGTATAAGTTTGGACATGCTTCATTTCATATAAACCCAAATGAGCTTGAGTCCATTTAGGCTTGAAATAAAATTTATAATAACACACACCATACCATAAATGTTAGTATATATTATTATATATAATAAAAAACTTGTTTTGGTTCACGAGCTTGTCGAGTCGAATACTATTGAGTTTGGACTCTACTCATTTAAGTTCTAGCCAAAATTGAGCTTTCATCGAATCAAACCCAAATTATTAGCGAATAGTCTCATCTCATTTAAATCTCTACAATAAATAGGAGTGGCTATAGGTTGTTAAAAGAATGTCGATTTCCTTTTCAAATGTGCATCATTTTTCTGTACAAGGATATTGTGGTGGATTGAAACGAAGTTATCCTTGAAATTTAACCAGTTAAAAACATATCTAATACATTGAAAACAAGAAATCGGAAAGTGGTCAGGAGATTTATAAACTACATTATGTTAAAAAGGGACTCCACAGAGCTTCATTCAACTTTGGCATGGCCTTAAAGGCTTTAAAAAGGAACTAAATAGGCTCCCAAAGGAGGACATAGAGTCATAAGAACTTCTAAAAAAATGTCAAATGCTGATGCTCTATTTCAATGGGCATTTTGTTTTCTACTCTTTATCGTAGATAACTGTGGACATATTAAATATTTCTTTATAAAAACACTTAATTTTGAATCAAATACACTTGTTATATATCCATAGGGTGAAATATAAGATGATACTCAATGATTCCTAAGTACCCGCTGTTTGGCTATCTGGAAAATCATCAGCAATTCCCACTATTTGGCTCACTCCTCCAGCGCTTGCCTCATTGGAATTCCCAGTTTCTCCTGTTTGATCATTTTCTGGGCTGGTTTCTCTGAACTCATTCGTTCTTTCTGTAAACCTACTGCTCTCCTCACCAAATAACGGTCCACTATTCATAACATCCGCACCAGCCCTGCAGATCGGGCAAATGGGAGCCCTCAAAAGCCATAAATCCACACATTCTGCGTGGAAACTGTGTTTGCATGAAGGCAAAAGCCGGCATTTTTCTCCCACCCTGAAATTCTCTAAGCAAACTGCGCAACCTGCAGGAGGGCTGGTCCCTTTCTCCTTTCCCTCAAAATCAAAACAGGGCAGCTTCTCGATATCTTCTTGTGACATGCTTGTGCTCCCAAAACTACCCCTGTCGACCATGTTAACATTATTATCGCTTAGCCCTCTTCTGATTGTCCTACCAAGCACACAGGCATGGATCAGCACCAAGACGGCAACACCCATGAATAGCAATGCAACTGAAACCACTATGTGCATTGCAATACCCTTCGTCTCAATGCCTAACAACACAGTTTTCCAGCGAAGAATTTGCGTCTTTTGAGTTTATAACGGTGATCAAGATTCAAACGGTGGTAAAAAGATAGAAGCAAGAATCGTATATAAGAATGGGAAGAGTGGAAAAGAAGAACTGATACAAGCAATATGTAATCAAGAAAATGGATTGGGATGATGCTGAGGGTGGCAGAGTGTTGAGAAGAATATTTTCTGCCAAGGTTTTTGTAAAGAAAGTAACCTAAAGGAGCTAGATCAATGACGCATTTAATGTAGTAATTTAACTAATAAGTTAAATTTTGGTGGGGTTACGGCTTTAGGGGCAGTCCATTTCATGGAGTGGGTGGAAATGGCGAGGAAATTTTGAAGCTCTTGCAAGGTACAGAGAAGAGGAAATTTTAACTCTGTTTTTTTATGTCCTGGCATTATTTCTAGCAGTTGCGTCAGTAATTTTGGCAGCAATTCATAAGATTGAAAGATTCAAATGGAAGAATTAACATATAGTAGAAGAACTATTTGCTGACCCACGTCACAGTTTATGGGTCAACATTACATAGGCAAAAAGTGGGTTCTACATGTAACATTTATCCCTCGAATAGTCATTTGAGCCAATGACATCAGTCTTATATATAAAGTACGAGGCCGAAGATTTGAACCTAATGAATTTTAAGCATGTATGTGCATAAATAAATAAATATATATATTGTATATATAATCTTTATCCAGTTCGCATAATATTTATAAAATTTTTATCCAGTTCGGACCCACAAGTGGCAGAACATTCAAATTTCCAACTGTGTTCTACATGTAATTCTTATCGGGTTCAAGACCCTCAAGTCCGGAACACCCCAACCATATGTGCAGGACAACATGCAAGCACAAATCATACAACAAGAACAATGCTGAATGCACAGATATGGGAAATGCACTCATCTTTAATTTGGCCACAAGACTAGCAATAAATGGTAATGCATTATCCAATATACCATATGTTCTACAGCTCAATACCAGCTCCAAAAGTCTCTCCAAACACTTCAGTCATGGTATATACAAGTATAAATTTTGAATCATACCAGGATAAGGAGGGGGAAATGAGAAAAGAAGAAACCATCTAATCCCGTGTCTGAAGCACATGCTTTATGCTATGAGCCCAAAATAAGTCCCTCCCGAGCAATATTGGTCACACGAAGGACAGCTTGAGCACTCAGTGGCGAAAGCTTTGATTGGCAGAAATGTTCCCAAGATGGTATAAGAGGTTCTTCAGATACAGCAGTTGGCTCTGGGAGATGAGATTTTTCGTATACGGATTGCAACTCCAACAACAGAGTACGAGCTGCATCCCTGGACTCAGGAAGCTGGTCATTCAACTGGGATGCACCTATTTGGATCAGTTTGTCTATACCAAATGCTTCAATTCCATCTACTCCCTGCAAGGATGCCACATGAAGACAATTAACATTTCTTAATTAAGGAAAAAGAAACAATAGCAAATTGAAGATACTAATGGAAAGATCGACATAGCACTCGGAAAATGAGATTAATCTTAAATTGGAAACTGCAAGCCCTGAAGACATGTTAAACAGTACAGAAAACTTCAAAGTTCCACCAAAAAAGAATGAAAAGAAGAAGAAAAGAACAAAAAGAATAACTTATCTAAAGGTCTTACCAGCCGTGGCACACTTCGAGAAATGCACATAGAAGCCTTAGCTCGAATTCGAGGATTCCTATTTTTAATATAAGGCTGCAACTTGGGCAACAATAGGAGAGGAGAAACCGAGCTCGTCAGGGCTATTAATGCACTTTCAGCTGCCTCACATACAAATCTCTTGTCTTGCGAAGATTTGAGAAGAAGTTGCACAAGCTGAACACGGAATACAAAAATTCAGTTGAAACAGAGAAAGTGAAATTGATATCTGAAAATGGAAATGCGCATAAAAAGAGCAAGTGGAGAGTAAAAAGACCACTGAGTTCTTGAAGAAACATATTACCAGTGGATCCAGTGAATCAATGATGTCATCATTATATGCTTTGAAAATATCCGCAGAAGTCATAATAGCAGTTTTACAAACAGCACTTCTTGGATTCTTTAGAGATTTCACAACTAAGGAAATCACATCACACCTGGGTGTTAGAATATAAGTCATAAGAAAGGAAATTCACCAAATGCAGCCAAAAACAATTGGATCATATTTTCTGTCAAAAAAGCCAAATAAAACCTTATACTTACAACATGCTGACAATGGCTTCCTTGTGAAATATAGACAATCTGCGTAAATTGTTGAGTGCATCACATACTGAAACCCAGTCTTTCGTGGCTAGCTCTGATAAGAGTGTCTGGAGACAAGAGTGTAAGAGATGTGTAAGTACTCTGCCACACTGATTTTTCAAGAATGCCATCATGGTACAGCCAGAGACATTTCAGGAACTCACTTCATATTAAGAGTCAGGAGTAAATGTTGGCAAAACATAACAGAATATACATAGAAAGCATTCCTACCTTCACACAATTCTCCACATTCTCTACGTCCTTCAAATCCTCAGATTCAGTGTACTCAACTTCAGAATTTGCCAACATAGCTCCCGAATTTTCTGTTCCATCTATGTTATTGGGAGTGCCAACCAGTGAGGTTGTTCCATTCTTTTGCCTTTCTTCAGCATTTTCATCCATGCTTACAACCTGAGGTTTTATTGAGTTCCCATTATTGGAGCTTCCATTCATCCTCCCAGACTCAGGGATTTTATTGACATCTCTGACAGCTACCTCAGACATTATGAAACCTGAGGCAAGAATCATAACAACAAAGTTTATAAGTAGTTGAAATTTCATCAAAACTAATCTGTTAAAAGTTTTACTTGATGATATTTCAATACATAAGCTATGTAAAACGGAGGTGAAATCTGATTGGAGTTTTATAGTGAAAAAACAAAAAATAGTAACAAAATCCAATAGATGTCTATATAGCAATTTGTGACTTAAGCAGCATTCTAGAGGATCGATAAAATAAAATTGTAAAACATTAAAGGCAGAAATGAAGATAAGTGAACAGTTGTTAATTGCTCAGGCCATAAGCAAGATGTGAATCTATGGGTTGCTTAACCAAGAACAGTGTTTTGTACATGTAAGACCGTACAGCAAAATCATCCATGTGTAAAGCAAGCTCTGTTTCCATGGAATTAATGAGCAAAATAACAATCCCACTTGGATGTATTTTCTGTCAGTAATTCTTTTCTAAAGCTCACTTGAACATCAAAGAGTTTCAAAAGTATATATTGGTATTAAGAGCCTAATATGATAATAATGCATGAAAATGGTCTCCTAGGACAAAACAAGTTGCAATAATTAAACAAATTTGCTACAAATTTCTAGGCCACTCAATTCCACATTGCATTCCTCATTTCTTGATTATCCTATCTGAAGAATTTCATGCTCAGCACTAGTGATTGAGTAGGCAACAACAGAATATGTCACACCATTGTGTCAAAATACGAAGTTGTTTTTCAAATTCAAAGCATCAAGTCATCATTCTGATACTGAGCCACAACTTAAAACTGCAAATCTCTTATGACCAAATTTTACTACACACTAATGTGTTCCTTCACTCCTTTACCATAGATGAACGAATACCAACTCTGAATTATATCTCAGCTTCCTATTTAGTAATGAATAATGACCATCAACTGGCTATCAACAACAGAGACACTGGATCAAGCAAACTCAGGCCACCGAAGTGGAACGTGCATATATATGACTAAAAACGAACATCAAACCCTCTTTCTCACCCAGTTTTCCGCCAAACCCACCAAAAACAAATGCACTTGTTTCATCTATATCCATCAAGTCACAACAGATTAGTAAACATTTATAGATCCCGCAAAATTGAACTTCAAAGAAATCCAGAAAATTAAACAGAAAAAAGAAAAGCAAACTAACAACCCATTAATTAAAACAGCTAACATTAACAAGCCCATTTTTAACTAGCGTAGCGATCCAGCACACAGTATTAACCGAAAAAAGTTCAAAAATCAAGTGCATCAGCAAGAATTTAACAAAAAAACAAAAAAGAAAACAGCCAAATGAACAAATACATTAACTCAATACAAATGCAACTGCATTAAGATCTCACTCATTCAGTATCCTTAGCTTCAAACAGTCAATTTCAATCTACTCCTATTTCCTCAGCAGATTCAAAGTTCTACGCCGTGAAATTTCACTTAACACTTCAAATGCGATGACGCAGAAGGGAAACTCACCACAAAAAGAGGAAAGAATTCGAACGACGGCGAGAAGTATACTTTCGGTAACCGGCGAAAGAGGCGCGCGGCAAATTGGGACGGCTTGTTCTGCTGCCCGAACCCAGGCCGGCTTCCTCGGGCAAATAAATAAGAACACGTGACCGCCGGGCAGAGATATTGAAATCCCGTGATTGCCCCTAGATTTTCTCCGTAAAGTCAAATCTACCACTGCTGTGGTCTTATATTCTTTTTAAGTTTGAATTGACGTTGCACCTTTTTGAATTGGACTGTTTCACTGTTAAAGATTGTTAATTAAGCCGGTGGGGGATCAACTTTTTCGAATATTCCATTATTATCATCGTTATTATCGAATATTTAACACATTTTTGGCAAGATTTAAATTCATAGGTAGTGTTTGGATATATTTTTTATTTAATTTTACTATATATTTATTATATGTTTTGGGAGAATGAACGTTAAAAGAATTGTAAGAGAATGTGATTGATGTTTAGTTATATTTTTTGAAATAGTTAAAAAATAAATTTTGAAAGTTTTGATATATTTGGTCATCTTTTGAAAGTGATATTTTATACTGTATATGTCAAATTAATGCCTTTATATTGGTGTTTGAGGGTAAAATTTGAGTTTAATGATTTTTTTAAATGTAATAGTAATAATAAAATATATTGTGTATATATTTATATATATGTAGTGGAATAGAAAAATGAAAGGAGTGTTTGTGATATTAGCCACACAAGACAGGGGCATTTTGGGGTGTGAAATAGTAAAATGAAAAAGAAAAATCGCCATGTTCGGGAATGTTTCGTCGGAACGACGGCGTTTCGGGGAAATTTTCTCAAACAAAGCCATAATTTTTTATTTATTAGAAATTATGTTCTTAATTAAATACTACGAGTGCAACTAGGCGCCAGCAAAATCACTTTTGATTCTCTATTCTATTTCATATTCCACCTACTATTTCAAGTTCAATTTGCTGTATTTATGCCAAGTATATTTGATACTCAATTAACTATTTTTATAAGAAATATTTAATACACGTGTGATATATTTATAAGATGGAATAATAAATAGAATAAAAAATAAAATAAAAAATTTAAACCGCATTACTATAAGTTTTTAAATATCGCTATGTAGTGGTGATCTATATTTGCTCAATCGGTGCAGAATTCACATTTTAGCACTCAGTGCAACCCGAAGCACCAATTTAACTTGGGGCAGTAATTTAGTGGTAGCTGGCGGCAAAGTATCTTTATTACAAATTCATAATTTTTTTATTTATGAGAAATTGTGTTCTTAATTGAATACTATGAGTGCTCCAGTTAGGTGTCCCCAAAATCAGAGATGGAGTCAAAATTTTTCATTATGTAGGGCAAAATTTTTAATTATCAAAAATATTATATGTGTATTATTTCATTATATATATTAATTATTCAAAATTTGCAGTTTCAAAACAATCGATATGATAAAAATAAGGTATATTTTTAATAAAATGAAGGATAATTTTATAATTTGATGAATGACAGAATTATAATATTTTAAAATTTTTAATATAAAAAAAATTAAATTTCAATATTTTGAAGGAGGTGCCCCTGTCCTCCATCTATTCCCAAAATATATTTTTAAATTTCGTTATACAATTGCAATCTATTTTTGCTCAATCAATGTGAAAGATTCATACATTAGCACTCGGCATAACAAGAAGCACCAATTTGACTTGTGATATGGGATAGCCTAACAGGTTCAACTCAACAAGCTATCAACTTCAAAGAAGGTCTCTAAGCTCACTTAACATGCACAGCCCAACGTCGCTTTTGAACCCAACTGGGCCGGATCACTCCACCACAACCATTTGGTCGAGTGGATTGTTCTCAACCGCACTCAACAGGAGGCTTTAAGTTGCTTTGTCCGTTCAACCATTCCCCTAGTTGCTCACCTTGTTTGTTCAACGATTGTCGACTAGAATGCTTACTCCGGCACTAACTCATATCCTTACCACATTTAATGCTTTGACAAGTAGCGTGCCTCCGCATTAATAGTGCGTGCCACTCAGTATAGTCTCTGCCACCAACTTTGGTAGGGAGGCGCATCCCCAAAGTATTATTCACTCTGAAAAATAGGAGATGATGCCACCTGAAATAATACCAGGATTGAATATGACCAATAAGCCCCAGACAAGGACAAGAGCTCTTTACACTTGATAGGGGCATTTTAAATATATTATCCACCAGGAGAAGGCTGCAAATATCTCACTGCCAGCTATATTCTAGGTAAAGTCATATACATATATGTTCTTACTCTTCTGCTTGATTACTTCATTTCGACCAGAACTAACTTGAGTATCGGAGTGCCTTCGTCGGGGGCACCTCGGCTAGTTTAACATTTGCTGTTGGTTGCAAATTTCAACCATCAAAGAATATCACTGTTGGATCGTTCAACCTTCTTGATCGAATTAGTCCAAACACTATCATGTTCACAAAATACAACTTTCAACCTCATCAATTCGGAATTTAGCAGGGGTCAAAATTATATTTAGGGAGGTTTCCCAAACCCCCGCAGTTATATATCCTATTAATTCCTTGCATGGGTTTTTGACCAACTGTCATTACAACCCCCGCTAATAATTAAGTGAACTTGCAGGGGTATATTTTTATTTAACGAAGGTTGAGAAACCCCTATTTGTATTAAGATGTATTATTTCATATAATTTTAGTGGGCCATATAGTTGGACTTGGGGCATGGACTAAAGACACCTAGCAAGCCTCGCAGGCCCATGCAAAGTGGGCTTTAGGATGGACTCGGGCCATAGCACTGGGCAACTGATAGGTGAGCCCAATCTTATTTGGGCCATTTCACCCATGGGCCGTTCTTGCATCCAGGTTGGAAGCTAGGCTAGAGATTGGACTTTGGCAAGCTGGACTGCAGAAGCATGGATTGAATGAGCCACAACATCTTAGGCCTTGGCGCTAGACCATTGAGAGTTGAAGAAAATTCTGCAACTATGTTTGGAGCAGGACTCGAAACCATGCTAGTGCCCTCTTATAAGGAACCGCAAACCAATTTAGCTACAACTTATATAAGTTAGAGTAGATAGATACATATATGCTTATACTCTCTGCCGCAAAACTTAATAAGGTCAAAGTAGCAATATTTAAGTTATAACCATGATGTGAAAAAAGTTTTAAAAAAAATCAATTAAGTAATATTATAAATTACATCTAATTAAATTAATATATTACTATTTTCATTAAAAAAACTAATGCAAAATTAAAACATATTTTAAAATAATTTAAAAATCAAAATAAAAAATTAATTAATTAAATCTATATTAACTAATTTTAGCACTAACATTTGGGGATGTTAGTTTTATGAAATATTTTTGAGCTTTTAAAGAAGATGAAAGCTAAAATATTAAATTGATGCTTAATTCGTATCTAAGTGGTATAATTAGGAATGGATCATTAGTAGAGATTGTTAATCTAAATACTAAATACCCCTATCATTTATTATTAATTAGTGAGGGTTGTTAAACCCCCATAGTTAAAGTCCCACTAAATATTAAAAATCCTAATTTTTATTATTAATTAAGGAGGGTTTAATAACCCCCATAAAGTAAAATGATTAGTGGGGTTCATAATAACCCACACTAAATACCCCACAAATATGTTTATGTTTTTTTTAGAGAGTATTGATTTTGATACTATCAAGTTAATAATAATATGGCCACTTTAAAGACTCTCGCACGGAAATAATTCATAACGTGAGATATTTAATTAATTGAGGTTCAAACATTAAAATCTCAATTATGTCGGCAATAAATTTAGTTAGCATGTTCATAATACGATCTAAATAAGCCACCCACATTAATGTGGCATATTTGTAACTTTTGTAGAATTTTCTTACTACATCGTACTAAATAATGTAGGGATTGAACGATGAAAAAACTTGTTCCTATAACCAACATACGACAATGAATCTAATGTACTGCATTTAGTTCAATGTAAAATGCTGCTCAATTATATTGCACATTTAGCAATGTCTTTCCACAAATCCATCTATTTGAGAAGTGATATGGGTGAAAGTTGTGTTTTACTATATTAGGTTGGAATTTGGGGTAGGTCGACTTGTCTTGTCAAATGGACAAACTCCAAAGATACTTGAGTTGAGATCTATAATCACGAGTAAATGTTAGGATAGCCGAAGTGCTCTTGACTATGGCACTCCGATGCTCAAATTAATATAAGAACAACCAGATAAAATGAGCAGCAGAGTGAGGGCTTTTAGTGTAAAATGACATACCTTGAGAGAGACTGACAATGAGATATTTATAGCCTTCTCCAGGTATGTGACATGTCCAAAATGCCCTTAACATGCATGAGGAGCTCTTGTCTTTGCATGGGAAGCTTTAGATCATCTCCCATTTCTGTATTATTCCAGATGGCTTCATTTTTAACTTTTAGGGACAATATAGTACATTGGTGGTGCACCTCCTATCAGGGGTGGCAATAGAGGCGATACTAGGGTGAGATATTTAATTAATTGAGGTTCAAACATTAAAATCTCAATTATGTCGGCAATAAATTTAGTTAGTATGTTCATAATACGATCTGAATAAGCCGCCCACATTAATGTGGCATATTTGTAACTTTTGTAGAATTTTCTTACTACATCGT
>JACGDI010002507.1:886172-899064 GCA_014898725.1 Jacaranda copaia | reverse complement strand
GGCCATATTCTTCACATCTAATTTTTGAATTGATAACCATTGGGTTGGGCCCGTCCCATATCAAGGAGTATTATATTGAGCTAACTTATTGTAGCCATTGCCAATTGGTGATGTTGTACTTAAAAAAGGGTCTATTTGTTTGGATTTTTCTCCATGGATGTGAAACAAATAGAAGTAGATGTAGAGTTGGAAGGGGAAGTGCAAAGTTGTCATGTTGGGTGAATCTCAGCAATCAGATTTGGACACAGCTTTATCCACTTGATAAAATAATATGGCCACAGTTGCACCACATGGGGTGATGGAGATCCAGCTGCAGCTCAGTGCATCTATCCTCACCATTTTGGAGATCTTGCACACCATATATATATATATATATATATATATTTTTTTTTTTAATTTTATAAATATATGTTAAGTTTGTGCAATTTATATTTAAATATTGCAAAAAAAGAGGAAGAATTCTTTGTTGGTTTTCTTGTAATAAAAATTTTTGGAACCACAAGAATCCGTTAATTAGTGTGTGATTCCAATTTCGTACTTTATGAATGAAATTTTGAGAAAAGTTGCCTATATTTAAGCAAATATATTGAATTTAGTATAATTTTCTTTTCATTTTATGAATATATATTAAGCGTGCATGATCTATTTTTAAATACTGCAAAAACAAAGGAAGAATTCTTTGTTTTCTGGTTCTTCTGTAACAAAAATTTTCGAAACAACAAGAATCCGTTAATTAGTATGCGATTTCAACTCCTTATCTTAAAATGAAATTTTGATGAAAGTTACTTATTAATTGAATTTAGAGGGTATTTGGGTAAACTTATAAGCTCTTTAAAAATATCTTATAAGTTGATAAAAAGTGTTTGGTAATTTTTTTTAAAAAAAAGAGCTTATAAGATCCTAAAAGAAGATGTTATGAACTTATAAGCTTTTTTTTTTAAAAAATAAGGAGATCTTAACTTATTTTGAAGATTTTAACAAGTTCCTTCATTTTTAACCATTTTAATTACAAAATTGCTATTATTAGCATCTTATAAGCTCTATAATCTTATTTTATCCAAATAATTTAGCAATTTATTTTAAAAATAAGATCTAACGTCTTATAAGCTCAAAAAACATCTTATAAAATGTTTAAAATAAATTTAACCAAACACCTTCTTAATATAGTTTTCTTTTCATTTTATGAATATATATTAAGCATGCGTGATCTATCTTTAAATATTACAAAAATTGAGGAAGAAATTCCTTGTTTTCGATTTCTCCTATAACCAAAATTTTTATTACAGCAAGAATCCATTAATTAGTATGCGATTTCAACTTCGTATTTTATGAATGAAATTTTGATGAAAGTTACTTATATTTAAACAAACGAATTGAATTTGATATGGATGGACATAGCAACATTTTTCTTTAGTTGGTAATTGATGGTGAGGTAGATGAAGGAGGTAAGTTTAATTACATGTGTCATGGAAGAGGAAATATAATAGTATAGGACTTGTTTGTTTAGGTTTTGAGGTGAATTATGAAAAAAGTTGTGGGAGAATAAATTTTGGGAAATGGAGCTTGGAAATATGATAATTATTTGTTTGTGTTTTGAGTGGTAAGTGGAGAATATTTTGAAAGAAAATTATTTGTTTTGTAGTGTTTTAGGAAGAGACAAATTTTACTTCAAATATCGCATTATTTATTTTTTTTCTTTAATTAGATTGTTGAGGTGAAATGAATATTTTGATATTATTTATAAATGTGTGTGTATATATAAAATATTGTATGATTGATATACACATATATTTGTAGCGATGAATTTATGGTAGGGTATTGGGAAATGGATTTTAGGATGAATTTTTAAGGGTATTTAGAAATTGTTTTGTGTATTTTGAAAAATAAAATTGGAGAATATGATAATTTATTTGTTTAAATTTTAAGAGTCGAAAAATATTATAAGGATTTAGTACCAAACAAGCCCTTAGTTTTTGAGAGCCGATATGGTTGTGGCCCAACTTGAGGCCCTCACCTTTGGAAAATTAGAAATTTCCATTTCCATATATTATAAAATTGCATCATAAATAAACAACAAAAATTGCTACCACTTACTTAGATGACCTAAGACATCATTGAATAATAATTTACAATTGCAACTCTTCGCAACAACTTAACAACATTGTCACCAAAGTTTTATATTTTAATAACACAAATAATATGATTATTGATGTCTTATAAGAGTGAAAAATAAATGTAATAATTAATTTTTATTTGATTGTTTTTTAAAAATTTCAAATCTTGTAAAATTTTGTGAAGCTTGTGATGGATATATGTTAATTGTTTGTGATGAATCCATAACAAATACGTAATTAGTGAAATATTTTCTACAATTAACATTTTCTTATGACTTAGAATAGAAGATGAAAAATCAATTGAAAATAAAGGATTTGAATCCATCCAAAACATTGATACTTAAGCTACGTTGTATTTTATTTTGAAGAGAACGCATTTAAGTGAAATATATAGAATATATGTGTAAAAAAAACAAAATCATTTTTTATTTTTTGAAATATATTTTCTAGTGTAAATCTTTGTCACAAAAGTTTTGTTCTATTAAATTGTTATATTATATATACTGCTCCAATAATTGGAAAACATGTTCTTATATAAGATAATGATTGATATATATATTCACACTTTTTATTGAGATAATATAATAATTTTGGAATTACTCTAAAAGTTATGGCTTTGTTTGGATGTCAATTCCCAATCTAGTTTTCAACTCCTAAATTTTAAACAAATAAATATTACACATTCCCTAATTCTACCCCCCAACACAAAATTTATTCCTCAAAATATTTTTACTATTCACACTCCCAAACCATTCCCCAAAGTTCCACAAATTGTCTTATCATTATAAATATATATACATACTACCCACTCATACAATCTATATATACACATATATAAATAATTTTAAACTATTCATCTCACCTGATTAACTTAACAAAAACGTTATTAATGTGATATGTTGTCTCATTTCAAAACACAAACAAATAAATTTTTTTTTCCCAATTCATTCTCTACCTACCACTCAAAACACAAACAAATAATCATCATATTCTTCAACTTCACTTCCCAAAATTCATTTTGACAATTCAAAATTGACAGAATGTCCCAATTCACATCCAAACAAAGCCTGTATTTTAGGATAAAATATATATTTATTTTAATTTTGAGAGAATGGAAAAGAAAATACCAAAGTAAAAATATTTTAAGACATACATCTTCATCAGTTACCACATTATAAAAGAGAATTCAACATACTAATATTTTAAGACAGAACGAAATTTCACTTATTTGATACGTAACTGATCCAACTGAACTACGACCAGATAAGCCAGCCGACCGACTCCTGTGGCTCCTCTGCGGCGAACACGTCGGAAAAGTAGCTTCCACCGTCATCACTGCCGTCATCTTCCTCCGAGTTGACGCCATCAGCCGCCGCCATGCAGCCGTGATATTCGTCGTTAGGGAAGTAGGAGTCGCCGCTGTCAAGAAGCTGAGGGCCGTCGTCATCCACGATGGCGCTGCCGTCGCTGCCCGTGCTGAGGCGGTCCTCCACCTTCACAGTGAGTTGGAGACTCGGCGGCTCACCCTTCGGCAGTGGATTGGGTCTCTCGAGCTCTGCCGGTTCTCCAGCCGGTTCTTCGGGATGTGCCTTCTCCGTTAAGGAACGGAGCTGTATTGTATTAATGCCATAGATGAATTAGCTTGATATTCTAATATGCATATTCTACGTGCATGCACATAAAACTAAAGTTATTTTTCTTTTTTCTTTTTCCTCTTGCACCATTACATTTGATCTTGGACTATCACATACATTGCATTGTTTGATGGCCAATATTCAACGGTTTAAATCATTTATTTCAATTTATGTTTCATCCTCTATTCTATTATATAAATATGACATGTGTATTAAATATTTTCTTATAAAAATAATTAATTGAGAATTAGATACACTTAAAATTATACATCACATTAAAATAGAAAATGAAATATGAAATGAAATAAAGGATCCAAAATAAATATTAAACAAATTTAAGGTGGGTTTCTTTGTGAGATGATGTTTGGGTATATTTAGGAAATAAGAAAGGTTGCATTAAACCCCCAACCTATGGCCCTCGTGGCACATTGCTCCATAACCATATTATTGTTGATGTGCAATTTTACCCCCTGAACTAATTAAAATGTTCATCAACATTATATTTTGCACTATTCAGGTGGAATCTAACAAAAATATTCCGTTGCCTTCAATCCATGTGTCGAATGCTCATTGGTTACATTCCACCGGAATAGTGCAAAGGTGGTATTGGCAAATATTTTCATTAGTTTAAGGGGTAAAATTAAACATCAACAATAATTGAGGGACAATATGCAATGAGGACCATAGGTTGGAGGGTTAATGCAATTATCCCAATTTTTTATTCTATTTCGTGTTTCATCTTCTATTCCAATGTGTATATATATGTAAAGTGTATTTGATTCTCAATTAATTATTTTTATAAAAAAATATTTAATACACGTATCATATATTCATACAATGAAATAGAGAATAGAAAGTAAATTAAAATGAATGATCTAAATCAATACTCAAAGGCTTATCATCGTGACAGGAACAAATCAAAGTATATTCTCTTCATAGACATGAAAGTTCATAAATATTTCTTTGATAGGTGGGGGATGCCATATTATACTTGAGTGATGCAAGAACAAAATTAGAGAGTTTGACAGATGATGTTTTTTTATAGCTAAGAACGAATCTTTTGAGTGGGATCGGGCCCAATAGGTTCCTATCATCTTCTGTGTCTGTCCCTGATATATGTTGCATTAATACAATATATTTGGTTCATTAAGATAATTATATAATAAAATATATAACTTATATTATTCATTTCTTTAATTCAATGATTATGAATAAATCGAAGACACGCACACAATCCGAATGTGCGTGAGGTTACAATTGCACTGAAAATCAACAACATCAAGACATCAAGACATCAACCCCCACTCCACAGAAATAATATAATATATATTATTTTGTCAACAACAGGCAAGTCCCTGTTAATTAATTGAAATTATGGATTGGGATCTAAACCACATATAAACATATGATATTTGTTTAGAAGCCACGTTATCGTCCATATTTCAAATTTTATGCGAACAGTTCAGATTAGCTTACCTATGAGATGACGGTCGCATCTGCCTCCTGGCTGTTCACCATTGTTAAAAGCCATAGTACATTGTATTATAATAGAATTTGTATTTTAATAGTATTTTATCTTTTATTTTGTATTGTTATTAATTATATTGAATATGTAGTTTTTTTATTTATTTATACATACGCATATCAAGAATTCGTCAAACTCCTAATTTTTCACATTATGTAGGAGACTTATGTCGTTGGACCACAGACCACTCAACTATGTTAATTATGTAGTTGTAAATCTAAGTATTTATTGAGTTATCAGTTGATCTAATTATAATAACACAATCCTAACATTTGTATATATGACATTTGAGGTCCATATTCTAACAAACTCTGCTTATATGCGTGCAAAAAAAAAAAAAAAGTGTATTTGTGAGATAAAAGTAAAATACGAACAAGTAAGGGAGTGTTTGGTTTTATTTCCATGGGCTATTTGCATTTTCATTACAATTTGAAAAGTGAAAATCATCACTTGATTTGGTTTGGCATAAAATATCCACTATCATTTTAAAATTAATAAAATATACACATATTTTTAAAAAAAAATAATCTTTTTTAAACATAAAAAAATGTATATCAACTAACTTTTCAATATTATACCTATTCTAATAATTATTTTTCATTCAAATCTAATTTTATTTTTATTTTTAAATCATAAATATTTTTTTTATTTTTAAAAATACACGAAAAATAAAAATAACTCTGAAAATGAAAGGAGACCATAAGTAGGTTTTAACTACGGAAATGCCTGCAATTGATAAATAAACAAATAGCAAATAAATAAATCAAACTGTGTAAGTCTACATTTTTACCTCAGCTTTGAGTTTGTCGTTTTCCTTGAGAATGGAGTCGTAGTTGACGACCAGGGAATCATATGACGATTTGAGCTGATCGTAGTCCCTCTCAAGCTGCTTTGTCTTCCACCGTGCGCGGCGGTTTTGGAACCAGACAGCCACCTGCCTCGGCTGCAAGCCTAGCTTCGTAGCCAGCTCGGTCTTGCGCTCCGGCTCCAGCTTGTTCTCCGCCTCAAAGCTCTTCTCCAGCCAGTGCACCTATATACCACCACATCATAAATAATCAGGAAAGCCTAATTACATCGCAGTGAAGACAGTACAGAACCATAGGTTCAATTATCCGTCTACTAGTAATCCGTAATCAGAGACAATTATCAGTAAGTTTTGATAAATTCTGTACCAAGCACATAACGAACCGGATTAACTAATCAGCGACTAAGTTAAAATATATATACCTTGCCAAACACGACCTTACTCATGGAATCTTGAGCATGATTAATTCCTGGTTACCACTCAAGGGGGAGAATTCGATTCTGATGTGGAGTGGATGGTAAGCAAAAATGCTATTGAATTGATTTTATCGAAGGAATTTTTGGGAGATTGTTGTTTCGAAGATCTATAAATATAAATATAGAAGTCAATAGACCTGCTCAGGAGTGAGACGACGTTTCTTCTCCGGCAACTGCTCGTCGTAGTATTCTTCATCGTACAATTCTTCGGCCGTGCTAAAAAATGGTCGCCTTTTCAAGGTTTCCTCCATCTTCATCATTGCTCTTCCTCCTAATATATTTTTCATATCCAAAAATTAAAGTTCTCCTAAAGTACCTTGAAAATTTGAAATTCATTTAGTACTCTAGTTTAGCTCATGACATTCTGCGCTGAATTACAGATACAGAAAATTTTCCAACAAATTGAACGTGTTCAAGAAGTTACCAATCAAACAGAAGCACTTCTCATATAATATATTATGAATCAATGATTAGGAAAAAATTTAATCACAGTAGACAAGAATGGCATGGGAAGAAAGGAGTAGTTATCATTGAGTACCTGGAAACGCGGAGTCTCCGTTTTGAACAAACAACATGTTGCCGTTGCTCGACGGACCAAAGAAAATACGGCCGGGTTCCATTTCTTCACTCAGATCTCCGGCTAACAATCGAATACACGAACGACTTGGTGTACGAAGAAATGATTCTCTCTGAAACTCAACTACAGAGTTTTAAATGCTTTACAATATGATGTTAACTGAGGTACCTACTTTTTGAGAAATAGTTTAAGCATATTAGAACAGCATGAGCTTGTGGCGGAAGAAACTAGTGCTCCACAGCAACCTCGCCGGAGTTTCCAATGGACAGTTGCAAAATCCCATCATGCGAAGGACGGCCTTTCTCAGCTCCAGCGACAAATTTTCCGGCGCAGATTTACTGATTTTTCAGTGGTAAAATCCATATAGGATGGAACCAATGGCTAAGAGTTATTTGCCTCTGATATGGCAGAGGTGGAGGAGTTTGGGTGGCGGAGAAGGGCTGCCGAAGAGGACTTTTTGGTAATGTCGCGGCGTTTGAATGCCGCTTTGCAAGGTGTTATTTGCAGGCTTGCAGCTAAAGGTAAATGAGGTGCAGCGTGGGGTTTTTATTCTGGTTTGTGTGCAATGAAATTACAATATTAGACAAGTGGACTTTTAAAATCGAATGATGGCGTGCTATGATTGGGAGGGGTGATTTGGGAATTTCATGGTGAACGTGGGATGATTTAATGGAGAAAGACTAACATGCGCCGGGGGTATGTGGACAGAATCTGAACCGTTGGTTCCGACGGCACGGATGAAGAGAGAGAAAAGATTCAGCCATTCTCTGCGGTCGGGACGTTGTCGGGTGCAGTTACCAAATGTGCTGTTGCTGCAGTTAACACTGTTTGACCGTTCGCTTTTGTTGTCAAACCCTATTTTTATTTTTGTCAATATTGAAAATTAAAAGTTATTAATTTTTTATATTTTTATTAAAATTATTATGCTTTTTTATTTTTATTTTTTCTTAAAACTATTTGATACTCGTATTATATCAATCAAATTCAAATTTAATACAATATAAAATACTTACTATCATTTCAAACTAATTAAAATATATATACAATTAAAAAAAAGACGTCCATTTAGGTAAAAAAAAAATATAAATTACCTCAATTTTCATTTATATACCTAGCTAATCATAATTTTCATATAAAATATTTAAAAACAATTTCATTTTCGTTTCTAAAACTACAATTAATTTTTCAACTTTTGAAAATGCAAAAAATTGAAAATGAAAACAAAACCAAAATTTTTCTATCCAAACACTAACACTTCGTGTCTCTTTTTCTCCTTCTCTCATAGTTCTTTTAATTTACAGAGATCCCTATTTGGTCATTCGTTACTATACTCTCTCAGTCACTTCTCTCAATCATCTCTCTCTCGAGTGTTCTCTCTCTAAATCACTTTCTTTCTTAACTGTACTTCAGATATTATCATTATATAAAAGTGCACTGTAATTATTCAAATTTCTAATACAAAGTCAAGCACATTTAAAAAACATATAATTCTAATCATGAACCACTTTTTTGTTACAACATATTAATTTCCTTCAAAGTGCCTAAGATTGTGGATGTACATGTTATGAATTTGATCAATAGGTTAGTTATTTTTGCATGGGACTTGTAGGGTCTCATGCAAGAGGCATTGGCATGTGTAAGCAAGTGGGTAGCACATGAAAGCATATGTGTGCATGCATATACATCATTTCAAGCAAGAATAAATTTATTTTTTTCTAGTTGAAAAAAAATAAAAAAACAAAATCTACTACTTAAAAGAAACATTAATTTCTACTCCCACTTTCCATGTGTTGGCCAGTTGTTTGCATATGCATGTAGGACTAATAATATTTTATCAGTCTCTTAAATAGTCCAAAATTCAAGAAGTGAAAGATTTTTTCCAACCCAAGAAGGAAATGTAACTCACTTTTCTTTTATTAAAAAAAAAGAAAGATTATTAAAGGGTATTTGGCTAAATTTATTTAAAATATTTTATAAATTTTTATTTTTTATATAATAGTGTTTAATTAAACTTATTTAAAATATTTTATAAATTTCTATATATTATATATTACTAAAACTCATATGATGCAAGATCTTATTTAAAAAAAAACCTATTGAAGTATTGGACTAAAAAAAATATATTGAAAACTATAAGGCATGAGTAATGGTAATTTCTCAATTAATATATTAAAAATTATAAGGAGTTATTAAGAATTTAAAAATAAGTTAGAAGTTTTTTACTGTTTATAGAAATTTCTTACTGTTTATTAATAAGTTTGTAAAATCTTGATATAGTCTATATGATGCTATATCTTATTTTACGAGTTTATAATTTTTTTTCAAAATAAAATAATAAAAATTTTGTGACATTGTATAAATAAATTAAAAAAAATTTACTTATAAGTTCACCCAAATAGCAAGAGGCTATATATCATCATTTCTTATACATTTGGGATTAATGGAATCAAGGGGACAGCCTATCATGTCCCTTTGTCTTCCAATCTCATTACATTTCTATAAAGAATCTTTTTTCTTAATTAAACTTCAATTTCACTCAAGATCATTGTATATTTATTTATTTTTCAAGTCAAACAAGGGTGAAATTAATTTTTTTAAATGAATTTTAAGATCTCTATGATCGCATCTCTTTCTTCATTTGGTAATTATCATATTTAAATCTCAAAACTACATTGGGATAAGTTAGGATTTAGAATATATATATTTCAAAATTGTAATATATATATATATATATATATTTATGTGATAAGGGGATGAATTTTTAAAAGACCTAAATGCTCTTACTCTTGATCAAAATCTCAAAAATACTCACGGATTTGCATCCCTCCTAAGGGGTAGGCTTGACCACTCAATCCATACCCGAGGAAGCGGATAATCTTGACCTTTCATTTCTTGACACATGTAAGCTAGGGATGATGTCCACATAAGCCAAATAGTGCTTAATCCACCCAATCACTAATTATAAATATCCCCTTATTTATTACCGAACGGATCATCTAATAACATCTAATACAGACCTATACTTCTTGTGTCCCTACCTTTCTACCTCCAAAATCCTCAATTGATTCTACCAATGTGTCCGTTAAACACTTGTCTGAACTTCCATCTCTGATAGATCTCTCTATCATTAATAAATATATTAAGTGTTATTTCATGCGACATTAATATATATAAGCAAAGTTATAACTCGAAAATAAATACATATTTCAAAGTTGAAGCAAAGAGCGCGTCAAAGGGACTGGGGAAGAGAGCTTGGATTCTGCCCTCCCTTTTCTTTTCTTTGCTTTCTTTTTATGTGTTTTCAATTCCTTATTGGCTAAGGCAACTAAAAAAGGGTGCTTGGGAAGTATCTTTTGACTATAAAACTAAAAAGGGTTTGAAAATTTTAATGATTTTTTTTTGTTGGTAATTGGACTAATAATTAATGAGTAATTAATTAATTTAATAATATTATTCTTATATTTTTATATATCAAGTTCAGAATTTAAATGCTAACAAATTTTTAATGTGCGTATTCGAATAAATAATAGCTTAACAAATGGTAAGACAATCAAGAATTCAGCAAGTGAAATTCATTAAGACCCAAACTAGATTTTCACTAAGATAAAAATTTATGGGAATTGAGAAACTTATGATTGTTAATAAAAAATAACTTTTCATGAAAATTTTATTAGATAAATGCCCTATATATGTAAACAAAGAAAATCTTATTAGGTAAGTTTGTGATTGGGAGAAATTTAATTACTAAACTCATTATCCAAACACAATCCACTAATTTTTAATAAGATAAAACTATTATTATAGAAAAAATTATGAATTTTGAATGAATCAATTTATTTTTAAATGATTGAATTAAGCTACACCCTTATACCTACTATCACTCGTAATCTTACTTCTATCCCGTGCAACACTCTATACTAAGGGGGTAAATCTACAATAAGTCGTGTATAACATACTCACTTAATCCACTCATTATCATTATGAAGGTCTAGTCGTGTAGGGGAATCGGACCAAATCGAGGCAGAAATGCCTTGATGACTCAAGGTTCATATTAGACTTTCCCGAAAGATGCTTTCTATTTACATTCTTGACTCTTGAAAAAGTGGCTAAACGATTTGACTAGACATGCACATGTAGCTTGAGGAGTAGAAATCTCAATGAGAAGGAGGGTTTCAAAATTGTAGGAGATAGAAAATTTTAACAATCCATCCTAAATCTACTGTAAATTGAGCGCAATACATTCGATCCACTCATAATTATCAGATTGAAGATAAATAATTTTTATGATCTGTTCTCCCAAAATTCAATAATTGTGATTGAACAGAATACATTGCACCAACACAACCAAAGAATTTCATATATTAAGGGCAAAGGCAATGGAGAGGGAAGTTGCAAGAGATTAAAAAGCAAAAGGCACCTGATAAAGGAACAATGCCTTTTCAAGATATGTTTGTGCTTGGTGGGATTGTGCAGGATCAACATTAGTGCTGTTTTCTCTCTTTTGGTAGTGGGGCTGATACAATGGCTCTGCCTTAGGTTTTCTAACTCATGTCACTCTCTTCACACCCACTAATCTCCCACCATTGACACATAGACAATTTTTTTCATATTACCCCATTTAAATATTTGATCATGGGTTAGTTGAATATATTCCTAATGATATATCCCCCATTACATGGAAAATAATATTTGTATATATAGTGCTTTTCAATTTTGTCGGGTAGCCAAACGAGGAATAATATCAAATGTGATTTGAACTGTTGAATTGAAATATATTAATATAACAGAGTAAATATTAACTGATTTAATAATTGATAATTTATTTACTGAGTGATCATTAATTCAACGATATTGTTCTTACATATATATATGTAAAGTTTGATATTTAAGTTGTAATGAATTCTTGATACGTGTTTACATTATGCGTGTAAAAATAAAAAATGATAAGACAACTTATTTAAATGTATATTCAAATAGGTTGAATAATATGAACTAATATTTGATTGGTCAATAGGTTGTTGGACTGACTTTGAAACAAAGGTGGCATAATTTTTTTTACACGTACATTAATTTTATGTTTGGACCTTGAATTTTAAGAAAAAAAATGATGGGATTTTTTTTTTATGCTTTAGATAATATTTGCATAGTTTATATTTTTCCTTTTTTTTTCTTTACTCATTTCCTTGATCCAAACGTAGCACAAGAATTTGTTAGAGTTTTAATCCCTAACCTAACACTTGTACATGTGAAGCTGATGTCACTGGACTAATTAACCGCTCGATACAATATATAATACTTAAGTTCTAATGCTACCGAGTGGTTTGTAGTCCAATGGTATATGTCTCACATATGAAGCATGAAATTCAATGTTTGAATCTAACAAATCCTTGATGTGCATGTGTAAATAAAGTTTCTAAGACTCTAACGGCTAGTTTGCTTAGACTTTTAAGTTACTTCACAATTATTTTTCATATGATAATTTATGTAATTTTTTATTATTGTAGTATAATTTAACTGGCATGATAAATAAATCTATTAGGGTGGTAGGTTAATTTTTCATGAAAATTGTACATATATACATAGGCTTTAGGTATTAATGATGGTTTTATGTTTATTGTCATTTAAACTAAATAACTAATAAAATAAAATAAAAATACTGTATTCTACCATATCATTCTAATCAAATTAGTCATAATACTTTAGTGATTACTAGTTTATTGAAACTCTAGAATCTTAGTGGACTCAATTGTATTTTCTTGGA
>JACGDI010002507.1:864557-876547 GCA_014898725.1 Jacaranda copaia | reverse complement strand
GTGTCTTTTCTTTTCTTTTTTTAATCAAACAAAAAATTGAATTAGATAAATATTAAATGAGTTGTGCTCTCAAAAGTATTCCTAAAAAAAAATTAAAAAGATATACTTGAATGGGTAAATGATCAATTGTTTATTAATAACATGCTTAAATTAAATTTAAATTTAAATAAAATAGAAAATTCAAACTTATATGAGAAAAAAAAAAACTCAAGTAAGAACAAAAATCAAATATAAACAACGAAACATCAAGTTCTTGGATTTGAATAAAATGGAACATTTTGGGGTAATTGATTCAAATAGGGATTTAAGTTTGTAAATAGAAACGTTAATTTTGTTGCTCATAATTGTATGTAATTACTCTATAAATGCCTAATTATCAAAACCACACACAAAATTGGATTGGATCATAATTCAAATTCGAACTGTACTTCATTTTAAGTGCAAGTGGGCCAATTTACAAGTCTAAATTGTATAAGGCTGTCAATGGGTCGGATTTAGATCGAATCTATCATATTTAAATTCGAATTCGATTATCAAAATTTATATTCGAATCCGACTCGAAATCTATTTTTGTTAGTCAGCACCATACCCAAATTCGATTGAAAATTTTGACCCGATTTATTTATTTGTTTAATTTTCCTTTTTTCTTTTTGAATTTTATAAAAATATTGTATTTATAAAATAAATACATGTCATATTTGAATTATTAACAATTTTTTATTACATATTAGTCCAAAAATTAAATATTTAAATACTAAATTTCTATTTCACATTATATTAATGCATAGATAAATTATTATATGTTATTATATTTAATATTTTATTAATATTCCTCTTATTTTTTAAATTAAAAACTCAATATAATAGTATAATATGGACGGTAATATAAATATTAAATTAATATAATATATAAATTTGATTTTAATATCTTTGTTAATATTATATATAAGAGCATTAATTTAATAAAAAATATTAACGTTTAGATTTAAAATTTTAACAGATCAGATTACTTCATTCCATATCCGATTCACTTATTTTGAATTTTGAATATTTATAATTTGATCTAATTCATTGAATATTTTAATTAAATAAAAATTTATAAAATTCAAATTGAATTCTGATTAGATTTAAATTAAAATTCGATTCATTGACAATCTTAATTCTACTTCATTAAGAACAAGTGGGCAAATTCATAAGCCCAAACTCTACTTAACTGTCGTGCAAAAGGGCCACTTTATTAGCCCAAATTTTAAATTTCATACGCACATGGAGCCCATTCTTGAACAAAAGGCCCATATTATAGTGCTATCAATTGAACGGATTTTAATCCGAATTCAATTTGAATTTGATTCGATAATTTAGAATTTTAAATCGATAAAAGATTCAATAATCCAAATTCGATCTGATAATTTAGAATGTTTAACCGATAAAATATTTGATAGATATAATCTGATTAAAAAAATTTGTAATTCAAAATAAATGAAATGAATATGAATTTGACTCGATCCGATTCATTAATAATTCAAAAATAGTATTATTTATACATAAGGCTCTATTGCAACACCAAAATAAATTTTTGGACAAAAAAAGTAACGAGCTCCTATGCAATATATCAAATAAGTTGATTTTCATATAAAATTTTTCAATTGAAGGTTATTTACATTACAATTGCATCACTTGTTTCTCTATTTTTATAACAAAAAAATGATGCAGGTAAACTAATGAATAAAAGTTGAATGTTGATATAAAAGAAATAAGAACATAATGCAAATATCAATTTGATTGAATGAGTTTTTTTTTTTAATAAAACTTTAAGTTTATGATTAATTGATTGAAAAATCAAGTATATATGCATTTATAATCTCATTATCAACAGTAAAATCTAAAATATAATAATATGATAAATAAATATAATTAAGTTATATTATATTATTACTTTTATACGATAAATAAATTTAAAAATTTATTTATTAATATGTCGCATGTATATTTTTTTAGGGGTGAATGTTTTGAATTTATATTTTATTATTTTTTAAAAAAATAATAAATATATGATTTTTGAGAGTTTTTAATTTTGAATTTTTTTTTTCAAATATTTAAAAAAATAATAAATATATGATTTTTGAGAGTTTTTAATTTTGAATTTTTTTTTCAAATATTTAATTTTCATATGAATTCTTATATAGTTATAACAGTTAAAATTTTATAGAATTTTAGGTCGAATTCGAATATGATATATTACCATTAAATTTATATTCGAATCCAGCATAATTCGATCTGAATTTAACTAATGGATAGCCCTAGATGGACCAGCCGGTCTGGCCCAATAAGCTGTCGTACTGGAGCAATTGCACTGCGACGAGCAGTAGAGAAGCGTGGAGTGGGGGTGGGTTCCAGTGTGCCGAGTCCACATAGGCCAAGCCATGGGCGTCTGCTTTCTCCGACGCCACCCCGCCAAAGTTGTACCTTCTGCAGAAACGGTCTTCGTCATGATTCAGAAATTTTCGCTTCCAATCTAACAAACCCCCGCCCTTTCTCTCCAGGTTTGCTTATTACCAATAATTTCATAATTTTCTTTATTGAATCCGATTTTACCGAATATTGTAGTGAGCCGGAGATGGGAAACTGGTGGTCCGCCGCAGAACCGCCGCCGCCAATGGTGCTGGTCCCGCCGCTCTTCGACTTCCCTCCTCTCGCCTCCCGTACTAGGTTCAAACTCTTTTTTCACCCTGACAAGCTCGAATTTTCTCTATTTATTTAATCTTTTTGTTGAAAAAGAGATAATTGATTAGAGCTATTTAATGGCATTGCAGAATGCTGGAATCGTCGTACAACTTATTGTTTGGAAAACTGGCCTTGAGATGCCTCTTCGAAGAATATTTCGAAGAAGCAAAACATTTCAGCACAAGAATTATGCTCAAGCCGATTGATGATCCGCATGTTGATTTGATTGCCACTGTATCCGTTACATTTACTGAATACTTTAGTGTCCCCTATTCTTATATAATTGAAGTTGGTAAATCATAGATTTCAGTCTACAAATCACTAGTTGGATCCAAAGGAAAGTGGCTAAGGCTAGTATATTTCCATGATGCATAGCTTCTAAAAATTAACGTTCAAAAATGACTATGGAGCTATAAGAATGTTAAAAATAAGTCATATGAGAGTTACCATCTCTCAATTTTTTCAGTTCTCAAAAGGGATAGGATGATAAATGATTATCGATGTGGAAATCGGTCACTATTAATGCGGTTGTTAACAATTCCATGGTAAATGTGGTTGTCTTGATGATACCAACAACTCATAGCTGTAATATCGAATTCGCATTAATGTTGCCTCAACGTTATTTAGCAAGCATGGCATTTCATTATTGTATGGAGAGTGTGGATGTGGAAGCCTTCATCATTTTCATTCTTTTCCTTTTATTATTCTTTTTAATGAGGGGTTGGGGGAATGAAAAACTTCTATATGATCTTAGGTGTTGGATACTTGTGGAAGATATTTTACACGACATCAAGGTTACAAGATTCAAATGTTCCTTAGCATGCTCAGGTTGCTGGTCCATTTAATCACAAGCCTGAGGAAAAAATTGTAGGAAATGCACAGTTTCGTTGGCAGAGGTTTTGATCCATTTATATACATGTATTGCATTTCATTGTTCATTTCAATTCTTTCTTTATGATACTCAAATAAATACTGTTGTTTCATTGTAGTGACATTGATGATCCTCACACATTCATTGACCTTTTTGTATCAAACACTGAACCGTAAGAACCATTTCTTGTGGCAATCTTTGTCATCTGCAGTGAATGTAATGAATTGTGTTTCTAAAATATTCTCTGTTGCTGGAGCATCTAGGATTTTAATGATGAGATCCAGTGCATACTACCCCAAGCTTGGGTTTGGAGCATTTGGCACCTTCCCACTGCTTTTGAAACAAAGGTTACTTCAAATCTTTTACCTCAAATTATAGATGTTACCAACAAGTTGGTGTATAGTACTGTTTGGCCTATATATGACATCTTTGATCATCCAGAGTATCTTCTGAAGATTATGGCATTATGGGTTTGAGATATGGCTCTTCAAATCTGTCAATTGGAGCTACAGTTAGTCCTTTATCTTGTATGTCTCTTGTGCTAGAATATCTCAGTTAGGTTTTGAACATAACATGAGATCATTATTTTATGTCCACTTAATTTTGAAGTAGCATCTTAACTCTGCTTACATATTCACTTTATCCATTACCTTTGAAGTTACACATTGGGTGTATTTACTAAAATCATCATTTTACTATCTAACTCGAACATAAAGATTGCTTTGAATTACATATTTACGCATATTCATAGGCATACATCCATTAATGAATGGGTAAAATTCTGATTTCTGATTTTATTTCTTTTCTTTATAGCGAAAGATGAATTCCCAAAAAATGCATGGTTGGTGAGCAAGATGGGAAGGTTAACTGCTGGGGTGCAATATGAACCACAATGTGAGTTTTTTCACTAGCATTTGTTCCCTTTCTTTCACCAGAATTGTCTTATAAACATCAATGTAAGCTATGGTAGCCTCCTATTCCTCAATTGTAGCATCAAAGGACTTCACGCCAATTGTTTAGAGACAGTACACAGCATTTTGAAGCAGTTTGATTTTCCAACACTTTCTTGGCACCTATAAATTAATGAAAGATTCTTTTTCTTCCTTTCTTTTAAATCTTAATATGCTGTAACGCCTCAGTGCCAGTGAATAGTTAGCAACATTTCGAGGATGTTAATTTGTTTATTGGAGTTAAGTTATTTCTGTTGAAGCTATGCTGAGAAATGTTCCATGTGTTGTGTAGTTGGAAGCAAAGATGGAGCAAGATACAAAAACTTAGCGAATTGGAGTTGTGCAATCGGTTACGGATTAGGATCCAGCAGTCCATTGAGCCCTTCATTCAACTTTGGGCTTGAACTAGCTAGAAATTCACAGGTTCTTATGTTTCGAAGTTCTAGGCCATTTACTCTATTATATTCCGCTTAGCCATCAACCCTTTTTTCTTTGACTGGGTTAACTTGTGAAGTAATTATTACATTGGTTTAGCTCGATTTTTAAACTACCTTATGAAAGGAATGAAAACTAAGGGCCTCATTTGGTTTCATTTTCATACTCCATTTTCACATTTTCTACTATTTAAAAATTGAAACACATCATTTTTTACACATTATTGCCTGACATCATTTTCATTTTCAAAACACATTTCCCAGTAACTTATATTTTCTCTCTCTATTTTATTATTACTATCTTTTTCCAACTACAACCTACTAAATCCAACATAATCATTACATTTCCAACAATCCATCCTAATATAAATTTATTTTCAACTTATTTTCACTAACTACTTTTTCAAATTTTGATAATGATGAAAATGAAAAATGAAAACGAAAATAAAACCGAACGGGCCCTAAAAGGTACTGGATTTGGTTTTATATCTGTTATGTATTATAAATAACTTCCACATATTCCATGAACTAATCCTAAGGGTGAGAAGTCAAGCAGAAATCTGGGCCATGAAGCTAACTTGACATACGGAGGTGGCAAAAAATCCTGCATAATCCATACTTGTTTGCTGATCTTGCATTAATGGAAATGACCACATAATCTTAATTGGTTTTAATTTCTGCTGCTGCATGTCAGTGTAGTTGGATTAACAAATTGCAGATTCCATGATATAACAAACTTACTTTAATGTGTATACTTTTTATTTCTTTACCTAGCTGTGTTGGTTATAATGTCTGAAAGTATCATTTGTATGAGAATCATAAGTTCTAAAACTTGTTAAAAAATCTTGCTAATATATCCTCAAGAGAATAACTTGCATAGACAGAGTGTATGAATTACACATAAAAATGTATGATCACGCATGCTGGATCTGCAACACACATGCCCCAAATATCCAAAATTTTGACACTCAAAATTCATCATAGATCTCCTGCTCCCTTGCCAATATAAGTATCATTATTAAGTTTAGTTGTTGTGAAGTGCATTTTATGCCTCAATTTGGGTTCAACTTAACTAACTATTTGCATATCTATTGTAGTTTATTGCTTCTTTCTATCAACACGTGGTGGTCCAAAGACGGGTATCTCTCTCTCTGTCTCTCTCAGAGCTTGTTCATAACTATGTGGTATTTATAACTGTAAATGTGCCTGTAATTCCTTGTACGCAACTTTGCTTGCTTGCTGCTCACATGTGTATCTTCGTACATTTAAGGTTCATATCTTCGTACATTTAAGGTTCATATCTTCAGCAAATGTACAACAATCTATGCATTCTGCAGAAAATTTATTTTGATGATTCAAGTAGTTTGCTTTAGATAATGTGTGTCACACTAAATGTTATATTGTAGAAGTTGGTAGTTTTATCAGTGTCACTGGACTTTGGATGCACCACACTAGTGAACACAGAACGCTAGTTGCAGCTCGTTGAATTGTTACATAACACAATTTGAAGAAAATGATTTGTTAATTTTATCTAATGGCAGCGATTTTCTTTTTCAAATTTTTATCTGTAATTGGCAAAAGATTGTATTGAGGCCACTATTTGATAAATTATATGCATATGCAATTTGTGTATATGGAAGTTTATTAATTATCAATGAAGTTTTGTGTTTTGTGCAAATTGTATTGTGAACCCTTGGACACAAATTTAACTGTATTGAACTCCTGGATACACTTTAAAAAGATCACTACCATGGACATTACTATCTGCTGTTGGAGAACGTCTTTATGATTTTGTTTTCTTTTATTTTTTGTTGTTGGACAATTAACTTGCTGCAATAACTTTTGGGGCCAGTGCAAAAGATTTTGCTGACAAGAATCAATTTCTGCAATGATACAGGTGAAAAATCCCCTTGAGGAAAATGAAATAGTTGGAATCACCAATTACATTGACTTTGGTTTCGAGTTACAGACAAGGTATTTCCATGTATTAGCTGTACACTATTGAATTAATCAATCTTACTAAAATCAGGTCTTAAGTTCATTATAAACTCTTCTAAAAGGATCGATGATGACAAGCCATCAAACAATATTCAAGATTCCACTTTTCAAGTTGCTGCATCCTGGCAAGCCAATAAAAACTTCTTACTTAAGGTGGCGCGGCTTAACATTTATGCTAATTTTTGTGGTATTTTCGTAATGAACTTTAGTTCAGACTTATCACACAGTATTTCTTCAGGGCAAGGTAGGGCCTCTCAGCTCATCCCTAGCTTTAGCTTTCAAATCATGGTGGAAACCTTCCTTCACTTTCAGCATATCAGGTACAATCTACTGTACCTTCCCATGGAGAGTTACATTTTAAGAGATGTATTTACGAAGTTCTCTGCCTTGTATCCAATACATACAACATGCTGGTGCATTTTGTCTAGCTTATTCTCCAATTACAGTTCTCTGGTTGATGGCTCGAAGCCGCCACATTGTTTTTCTCATAGACCAGAAAGAGATTACACCTAACATAATCTGTGATGATAGAGAAAAACATAAGCTTATGATCGATGATGATATCTAAGGATATTCATATGCTCTCAACCCCACCTTCCCCCCAATCCGCCAGCTATTATTTGTCCATATAATCATATACCGATATGTACAGAGATTACATGTTATTGTTTGAGCATTAATGAATTGTTGGCTTCCAGCTATTAGAGATCGCATCAGGGGAGAGACGGCATATGGTTTTGGTATTCATGTTGACAATATTAGGGAAGCAAGGTTAGATCATTTTGATTGGGTTCCCATCAGTATGCTTTTGAAAGTTGGATCAATTCTTTACTTTTTGGTATTTCCACTGCTTCACTTTTTATGACCCAGTCATGCTTTTATGGTGTGCAGCTATCAAAGGGCAGATCCAAATTATGTAATGCTGACCCCAAACAAAGAGCATCTAGCAGAGGGCATCCACTGGAAAATAGGGAAAAGACCGGTGCTACAGTCGGATGTTAACTCTGGAAATTTTGATGGCATGCCTAAGGAATTGAGACCCTCTAACAAAATATTGTAATCCTTACTTCTCTTTTGACTCTATGATTGGCTCACAGGACCAATCAAATTTTGTCATAGTGATACTCCAAAAAGTATCATCAGATTACCAACTTCCTTAATCTTCTGGCAATGGGCACGCATCAACCCTCATATATAATTTTGCGATCTTATAGAGATCTGTGTTTTTGATAAATTAGTAGATCGTGCTTGATCACTGCGATCATGAAGAAGTCTAGTTATTAAATTATTGAACAATCTGGAGCAATTTGTTTACGATACTCAGTTGTCATTTTAATTTTGAAGTTAATTACATGTTTAGCGAAAAATGATGCATGTTGAACTTTTTGCTCACAATACATTCTTTCTTTTTCGCATTTTTCAGGCTATAGTTTTATCTTGTAATCTATATCTATACAATTAATAAAGCGAGAGGGTTTTAGTGGTATGTTTTCAAGGGTTGAGATTAAAATATCCTGAATTTTTATTTGAACTCTTTACAACTGCACCAATAACTATCAGCCACACTACCATCTCATTGCTGTCCACTAACACCATTTCATATGGTGGTTGCGTATGCTTATTATTCATTTATGAAGAGTTCAATTCATACTCGTTGTCATTATTTTGAGGTATGCAAATTTTTTTGTAATGTCTGCATTTTCGTAATTCTTTTTTTGTCCTTTTGGGCTTCAATTTTTATATGCACATGTATCGAGTATGCACTAATCGCTGGTTATTAATAAAAACTTAGCTCAATTTTGGTATGTTTTCAAATGTCTTTTCTAAAATATTTTTTTTTCCTTTAATTCTCATATCTATATAAAATAACTATCATCCCCCCACTCTCTCTCTCTTTCTCTCCTCACTACTACTATACAATAATTTCATAAAGGTTATACATAATTATACATATATATTTCTATTTTCCTCAATTTGTTTCGGTAAGTATTATTTCTCTCATTTAAACTATTTTTTTTTTTATTTATGTTGTTTTTTCAGAGATGTATGAATGGGTTTTGCATTAGTGTTAATTAATTAATTTTTTCTCTATTATAATAATTATTTTCAAATTATTTGAATAACGTTAATTTTTATTTTTATTGAATACACAGGCATTAAGTGCATAGTGTTGCTAGATTGCATAATTAGAGGTGTTATTTTTAAGCAGATTAATTTGTTCCAACATTTAATTTTTTTTTCTTTTTCTTTTTAATTTAAAAATAAAAGAAGAGAATTAAATTCGCCTAAAGCCCAAAATCCCCAAAATGGGCCCTTTAACCCGCACAGGCCCAGCACATTGAATTATACACCCGATTCGACTCGCAATTGAAAAAACACATCCACACAAAAAGAAAAAGAAAAAAGAAAATGAAAATTCAAATATATAAAGAACTCTAGAATTGACCAATGAGAGAAATCTCGCTACGTTCTCAGCGGAGGAATGGCTGCACTCACTTCCACATTCTTCTCTTCCACTCAGAAGCTCTCCCACTCTTCAACTGTCAATTCAATCCCCAAATTCTCGCTAGCAAAATCTCTGTCCCAATTGAATCGCACTAATTTGGTTGCTCCGATCGTCGTTTCGGCTCTACGTGACAAATTTGTTCGGAAGGATTTAGCTTCGGAGCTCGATTCGCATAACGGATTGAAGAAACTCGTGGACTCGTTGTTCGTGCTCTGCGCGTCGGTCGCTTTGTCGGCATCTTTATATGTTTCTGATGTTGATCCCGCGTCAGCTTTCGTAGTTACTACTCCGAGGAAATTGCAGTCCGATGAGCTTGCTACGGTTCGTCTTTTTCAAGAGAACACTCCCTCTGTTGTCTACATTACTAATCTCGCTGCCAGGTACTCATTGTTTTGCTAATTTATGCTTTATTGTTTCGTCCGTGAAATTTAGCAGCTCTCAGAAGAAGTTTCTTTTTCTCTTCCCAATACCCTGCATGTTGAAAAGACAGTTTTCAACTAATTTTATTATTTTTGTTTGTTTAATAGATTGATGCTGTAAACTTCGTATTGTAGTATTTGTTTTCATAACTCCTCAGTTGAGAATTATTGCTACACAGTCCGATTGTCTAATTTTGACTAACATATTACACTACTAAGTCAAAGCAATTTTGATACTGCACAATAACTAAAATGAATACTTTACAAATCACTTATCATAGCAGTTAGTGTAATGGTTGAGATGACTGGTCAAAGCTTGCATTCATTTACGGGTGGAGTTGGTTGTAACTTCTAATTTAGTCTGAGTTGTTGGAACTGATATGGTACTTCTTGTTTTAGGCAGGACGCATTTACATTGGATGTGTTGGAGGTGCCACAAGGATCAGGATCTGGATTTGTATGGGATAAGCAGGGTCACATAGTTACAAATTATCATGTGATTCGGGGTGCATCTGATCTCAAGTACTTTTAACTTTAACTTGGCCATGTTGATGATCAGTTAATCATTGTGTCCATCTCTCATATATTGGTGCTCGAGTTTGTGGAATATGTTTTTCTGATTGCTATTTTGAATTCTGTCATGAATTCAATGCTGGCTGTGTTCAGGGTCACTCTTGCAGACCAGAACACATATGATGCAAAAGTTGTTGGATTTGATCAGGATAAAGATGTTGCTGTTCTGCGTATTGATGCGCCAAAAGACAAGTTGAGACCAATACCAATTGGTGTATCTGCAGACTTGCTTGTTGGTCAAAAAGTATATGCTATTGGAAATCCTGTGAGTGCAAGGAAACCCATTGTCTTTCCTCCCTCAAATAATTCTCTTCCTTTAATTTCTGTTTTCTTTATCTTTTTTTTGGTTTCTTATCATCTGCATCTTCATGCATAGAGGGTGGAAAATTGTCAACAATGGACTTTGATTTGTAGAAATTGGATAGTTGTGGAATTTGCACCCCCTAGCTCATATCTGATCTTCTGTTTTGAAGAAGTTCATCAACATTCTCATTCTCATTAACTCAAATTGGCAAGATGGCTGTTTTTAACTGATTGAAATTTTTTGAATATAGTCACTTTTCATGTTCAAGTTGCTCTCAAATACTTGACAAATTAACCCCAAAAGTTCTGTTTATTACCAATGCCTGTGGTTTGTAGTGCCTAAACCAAGTCCTCTTTTCGTGGCTTTTACAATCCAACTCTCAGCCAGCTAATTTTTGCTTCAGTTTTCTGTTCTTCAATCTCATAATAATGAATTCTCATGACAAAAGCCCGATAATTCTGGCAAATGTTGGCAGTGATACTCTTCAATTTGTTTTCAAGTTTTGAGTGCATGTCTCTGTCAACTGTGATTATTGTGTCCCTGGAAATGGGAAATTGATATGGTATATTAAGATGGACAAGCTTCATTTATATTAATATCTTTCACTTTTGTTTGACTACATTTTCTGATTTATTTTTCTCTACAGTTTGGACTTGACCATACACTTACAACTGGTGTCATCAGGTATTAATCGTAATTCTGAATGTTGATATTATCCATATTATTGCACTTTCTTGTGAATGATTATATTGGTGAAGATAATTGGTTTGTTCCAGCAAGTAGGTTTTTGGTTTAGAAGAAAATTGAACAATGCAGCACAAATCCAGAAAATCCAATTATATTTGTAGATTTCACTTCCCATGTGTCACGGGTCGCTCATTGGAGAAGAATGACGACCGTGGCTTGAAGGGGTGTTAGGAGCGACAAGGCGTTGTCGACTCACCCGGTAGGGCAGAAACGACCCATGAGCAGAGACTCTTACGAGGTGCGAATTGCAAAACTGTTTCGATGGCATACTCTACGAGTTATGAGGATGCTTCCCACCAAGTTTGAAGTCATTCCGTGTCCGTTTGGGCACCGAACATTAAGCGCGACCGGGAGCGGTCTTTCTGCGCGCGGGCAGCCCAAAGATGCGTGGAGCAGAGTGGCTTGGAAACGGAATTTTGTGAAACTATTTCAGTGGGGTATTCCTTGGAGTGTGGGGAATGTTT
>JACGDI010002507.1:832595-848648 GCA_014898725.1 Jacaranda copaia | reverse complement strand
TCTTAAAGTTTTGAAACTTGGTCCGAATAGGATCAATTTAATACGTGTTATTAATTTTGGATTCGAAATGGATTTAACTTGGTCTAATTAAAATGAGTTGAATCCAAAATTTTAATGAGAATTTTACAAATTAAATAATCAAAATGGGTTGAATCCAAAAATTTAATGAGAATTTTACAAATTAAATAAATTAAGTTTGAAATAATAGTCGTAATCAACAATTATAAATTTATATTATGTCTACTTCTTCATTTTTATTCAAGTCAAATGCTAATAATTATCTAAATTGAAGTAGGCGTCCTAACTATGAATTTATTAACTAATTAGTTGTTCAAGATTCTTCAAGCATGATAATTTTAGCATATGATTAATAATTGACATACTATGAATAAATATTGTATCTATTAATTCAAAAGCTTGTAAGCTTGTTACTTAGCTAATAATACACGACAAAAGTAGAATTAATAACATATATTGACCATTGAAAAATGAATATAAAGATATTTATAATAAATAATTTGATATACACTTGTTGATACAAGAATTATGTATTTCCTTCAAACTCATTACTTTTATTATGAAATAAATGCTATTTATAATTAAACTTTTTAATGCATTGCATGTAATGAAAAGATTACTAAAATAAGCATATAATTTAATAAATCATCTCATTATATTATAAAAAATATATATTGATAACGTGTAAATTGTATGTTGACATTATTGTTATCTTTTTAAACTTTTTTTTAATAAATAAGATATTTAAAAAAAAAAATTGAATTCATTGAACTATTAATAATTTAATATTAGTTAATTTGAAGGAAAAATGGTAATCAAATATTGATGGAAGGGATTCTATTAAAAGTAACATTTTATCATTATATTGTAGTTAAATTTTATTTTTATTAAATGCACATATATATATATATATATATATATTAAATGTGCACTGATCGTTAGTATTAGCAAGCAACCTAAATTGCATGTAAGACTCACAACTATTAGTAAGCAAAAATAAAATAATAGTATTTTTTTTAATATTAAATAGTTAGAGGACATTTAGCTAAATTTATTTAAAAAATCTTATAAACTTTTCACATCCTATGAAATGCTATAATTTATTTTAAAAATGAACTATTCTTCGAAATTTTTATCAATACTTTTTGACATTTCATAAATTCTAAAATAATTTATAATATATTTTAAAAAATTTATAAATTCATTCAAACAGCCCTTCTTCCAACTCCTACAAGGCCAAGCCACATTGTAGCTTCTTTTAATTTAGGAAATATTTGGACAAAATTGGGCCTAAGTGGATTTTCAATTAACATCATCAATAATTTCTAAGGCTGTGTTTGGATGCTTAATTTGGGCCCATAGAACTGGAAATCTGAGGCCCAATTCCAATTGTCTTGTTTGGATCCCATTGAACACCTAAAATACCCACTTTACCCTTTCGATTAATTTAGAAAACAAAATAATAAAAAAATTGAATATAATATGAAGAAAATACCAGCATACCGCAGGTACGTCGTCGTATTATCTCCGCGACTCGAGTATTCATTTCAGTCCATCTTCTTGCTTCGCTGTCGAACTGTACTTCTTTATTTCTATTTATTTATTTTTCCCCTATAAATAGATAATAATTTACTTTATTTTCTTGTTTTATTCACGGCATTCATCTCCCAGGTGCCGAACTGATAGACTGAAAAAAAAAAGGAGAAAAAAAGATATTTATTAGAATTAATGAGTGAGAAATTATCTCATTTCAATTCAACTAACGAAGATTCCACGGCAGACCAGCAGACGGAAGAGCTTATATCTAAATTCCTGTTGACTTCGTCTATGGCGGTGTAATGGAAAGGAGGTGGACGATGTTGTCTGTGCTTCCTCGTCAATCAGAGCCTGTTTAACTTCTCAGGTTTCTTCCGAAAGTTGTCCGGCGTGGAAACCCTAGGTTCGTTGATAATATATGCGAATTGCGCGTGAATTGGTGGTGGTTGTTGATTTTGCAGCTATTTTTTGCTGTGTATTTGCCGTTTTTCCTGTGCTTCGTTTGATTGAGGTGTAAAAAATTGAAATCTTTTTATCTGGTGTCGATGGAGAATTTGATGTGTGTTAGCTTCTGCATTCCGGACTGATATTTGGGACAGTAGAGATTATTTTGTTTGAATTTTTAGTTTGAGTAGCAGTTTTGGTCTGGAGTAGTGTTTGCTTAGTTGTTATGCTAGAAGCTCTTCTGTTGGAAAAAAGCAACTGTTTAATTGCTGCTTATCCTTACTCATGCAGCTGTAGTTGTTGCTTTTGAGAAAAATTTGGCTTTCATTATGATCCTAACGTGTTTAGTCATGTTGCGGCAGGCCCAACATATGAATGACGGTGCTTTTGATGTAGAGCTGACATTGTTGGACTCATATTTGTTTTTCATACAGAAACTTACCTGTAGTTGCGAGTGACAACTGATGCTGACTATCTATTTGTGGATGTTACGTGCCACTACTGGAGAATTTTTCACCAGTTTTATGGTTGAAAAAAAAAAGCAAAAATGTCAGAAGAAACAGATTAGAGAAACTAAAATATATGCCAAAGAAGTATCCAGCTTCCAACTGTGGGCAAGTGCATAATTTGTGAGAATGGTTGTACAAGGAACTTTTTGTTCCTGAATTTAGGTATTAAATTCCAGGGTTATACCAATAAATTTTTCTCATAGCGGAATATGAAAACTTCAAAGTACATAGGCAGATTTTGCCAAATCATGTAGATACATGTTTTTGTTATTTTCTATTTCTTGGGTATTATTTTCGTTTTTTATGTGATTTGTGGATTACTCAAAAAATTAAATCTGATATTTTATTTACTTCCATCGCATGCCAACATTTAGCCACCTCTGCACCTTCTTTGAGGATTAAATGAAACATACGCAATTAGCAGTTGTTAATATTTGATGGTGATCTTGTGAGATAATGAAAAAGGTGTATAAAATAAACATTTAGGTATACAAACTTCATAATAGGTTACAAGCTTAATTGAGTTTAGGTATATGATTTCATTGGTTTATATAATCTGGCAACAATATGTGACTTGGTGCTGAATAATGGTGAAATTTTGATCTCTGATAGCAATTGAAAGAAAAGGATGAAAATTGGAATTCATAGAGTTTTTTGAGAAGTGAGTGAGTTTTTGGAGTATATGAACAAGGGATAATTATTAACTATCCAATTCTAAGATAAATTCACAGAAATTCAAAATCCTATGCTTTAGATGTCTTCGTGCTGAGAGTTCGACTCATTGGAAACACTTGATTTGGTATGCACTTACGAAAACTGACACTTATATATTCCCTTCCCGTTTTCCAACTGCATAGCATGATCTCCACTTAACAGTTATTTTTTCTTTGGGTAGATGTATTGTTGCATCTTTTGCTAAGCTTGGTCCTTTGCACTTTATTGAACTTCTGGAATTGTGAACTCTATGAACTTTCTCAGAAGTGTGGAGCATGGATTTATAGGGCTGGATAAATAATCACTTCTGTAAATGTTGAAATGCAGTGTTGATACTTATCTACAGGTATATAGGGAGGCTCGGTTTGGCGACATGGAGAATTTCGGTGGTTAATTTATCCTTTCTATTTTGTTCTTTTGGAAGGTCCACAACTGGAGATTGATTTTACGGAAACATTGGGAGTTAAAATATCTGTTTGTGAGGTTGTTACAGCTTCTAATCTTCTGTAGAAAAGGGACAATGATAAATTATTGGAATAAAACATCATATTATTTTGACACTGCCTCTTTTGGCTATATCCAGTTGATATTTACTGGGACATCGATGTGTAGAAGAGTTGAGATTGTAGTATAAGGAAATCATGGAACAGGCATCGCAGAAAAAATTTCCGCTTACTGCTAAAGATTACAAGTCGTATGAGGAAATTGGAGAAGGTGTCAGTGCTACTGTATACAAAGCTCTTTGTGTTCCACTTAATGAGGTTGTTGCGATCAAGGTTCTTGATCTTGAGAAGTGCAATAATGACTTGGTATGTCATCTTCTTCTAATGTATTGTAGAAAGTGCCTGTTTTGTGAATTTATACTAGTTTGAAATTGGATAGTAAGTTAAATTTTCTGTAGCTCGTTGTACCAGGTGGCACCTTTTCCATTCATCCACATTTTCTGCTTGCTTGCCTTCATAATTTTTTGAGAATGCTTTGTTGCTTTCTTGCATTTGCTGCCTAGTTAGAAATATTAGATTGTTCATGTTCAGATGGGATTTGTTTTTTGGTTTAGTCTCTCAAATACATTTTGTACCTGCAGAACTTATTAATGAATGCTTGTCTGATAATGAGGAAATTGTTGTACCATAACATATTTATTTAGAAAGCTTGTATTCATTAGTGGTATGTAGAACAACATTGTTAGGGACTCATTCAATTTTCTGAAATAGACTGCTACTTCAGGAGATGTCTCCAAATGACAAGAAATCAGGAGTAAACACATTGGTAAAGTCATTTGAGAAGCAAGGATTTAAAATAATCAATTTGCAACCAAGGTGAAATTTTAGAATAAATATTGGAACATGATACCCACTTCATGATTTGATGAATTTGTGTTTACTTCTGTCTGTGCACATGGCTAAGGTCTCAATATCTAAAAGGCCTATTGTCTTAATTGTTACAATCTTGTTTGCAATATGGTACTTCGAACTGCTGCTAGGTTTTCTCCCCATTCCTCTCCACCTTTATGTTAATTTTTCCGGTTGGAATGTCACATGAATAGGATGGCATCCGGAGAGAAGTGCAAACAATGATTTTGATTGACCATCCAAATCTGTTGAGGGCACACTGCTCCTTCACCACTGGTCATAATCTATGGGTTGTAATGCCTTACATGGATGGTGGATCTTGCCTACACATTATGAAATCAGCTTATCCTGATGGTTTTGAGGAGGCTGTTATTGCTACATTATTACGTGAGGTCCTCAGAGGTCTTGTGTATCTTCACGAGCATGGTCATATCCACAGAGACGTGAAGGTATGCCTGTCTTGCATGGTCTGCTTACCAAACTGCTATTTAGCTGTCTCCTTGCGTCCTATTTTATGTTTGATTTAGTAAATTTGAGTTGAAACCATTTCTAGTTTCCAACATGGAAATTATCTTGTACCCTGGTATTGTGGCAAGACCTCAGAATATTTAAGCTTCCTTTGGTAATACTAATTTGCATGTGGCTTTTCCTCCGTCCAAGCAATAGCCTCTCCTTCATGCTTAGTTTTGCCCAGAGACGCGTCATTTTATTTATGTCTCTCTCTTGATATGATATCACAGGCTGGGAACATACTGATTGATTCCAATGGTTCTGTTAAATTAGCGGACTTTGGAGTTGCTGCATGCATGTATGATACTGGTGATCGACAGCGTTCAAGAAATACTTTTGCTGGAACCCCGTGCTGGTAAATTATCTTGCATGAATATCAATTTTATTGTTTTCCATGCTTTCAAACTGGATAATTATTCGTTACTTAGTACCTTATCTTTCACTAAAAAATGTACATGTTTTTTTTTTAACAGGATGGCTCCTGAAGTCATGCAGCAATTACATGGATATGATTTTAAGTAAGTATTTGGTGAAGAAGTTCTATTCTACATATTTCTTTAAACATTTATCTTCCTCATTGATTTGTATTTTATTTTGCATTTACAGAGCAGATATCTGGTCATTCGGCATCACAGCACTTGAACTTGCTCATGGTCATGCGCCATTCTCCAAGTACCCACCAATGAAGGTTGAAATATTTCATTTACATAACTTTTTTTTTATTTGCATCTTAAATTTGCAGAAATAATTGGTCTTGATATTCTGCCCTTATTCTAAATGCAGGTTCTACTAATGACCCTACAAAATGCACCGCCAGGGCTGGACTACGAAAGAGACAAAAGATTCTCTAAGGTTTATCCTGTTTACTAGAATTCTGACTCTAAATTTTGTGTATTGTTGCTAAATCCCAACCTTTTGCAGTCATTCAAAGAAATGGTTGCTACTTGCCTGGTGAAGGATCCCAAAAAACGTCCCAACGCAAAAAAGCTTTTAGAGCACTCTTTCTTTAAACATGCACGATCATATGAATATTTGGCTCACACTATCCTTGATGGCCTGTCCCCTTTAGGTGAACGTTTTAGGATGCTTAAGGTCTCGTGCTCTTTCCATTCTCTTGTTTGTTTACTTTTGCTTGTACCAAAAATTATCATTTGTTTGATTACTTTTTTGACTGTCTGAATTTCTCTAAAACCAAATTGCCTTCTCAGGCAAAAGAAGCTGATATGCTTCTACAGGACAAGGCATTGTATGAGGACAAGGAACATTTATCGCAGGTGAGAAGTCAATCGTGTCAGATGTTGATTTTTATAGAAAGAGATGTATGCATATAAAGAGTATTTATTTGGAAATGAAATGTTACTTTTCTGGTTATGTAATTTATGCATGTTCCTGACTTTTGAGTTTTTTATTTTGTGATTGATTTAATTTTGACATACATATGGGCCAAAGAATCCTCGTTAATTTTGACATAGATAAGGGTACAGAACCCTCATCATATGTTGTAAGTTGAGAGTAAGAGCTCACAAATGTATGCTATTAAGGCAGTAGCTGATAGAATGCGTCAGATGAGAATTGCTTCCTTTTTGCATTAGCTTTGGATGAAGTTCTTCCATGCCAAATATCAGAAAACAATTTGGACCACAATATAATTTTCATGTGCATTTAGTGCCTGCTCTCTTCTCCGTCCCTCCCTGTAGCTCCTGGTTGCTTGCAATGTAATATCATCTGTGTTAAACTTGAGTGTATTTTTCAAGGTCGAAAGCATTTGCATAGTAGCTGCAATGATCAAGATCATATTAGAAACCAAAGCTTCCATAGTCAATAGAAAGTCTCCAATTCCAACCACCAGTATTGTAGTAGTCACTTGTCATGCACATATAAATAAAAATCACGATGCAGTTTAGCCGTGCTGCTACTTTGCTAATGGTGGGCTAAATTGTCATTTGTGTCAAGTTAAACCTTCAAAGAAGTTGATTAATTATTTACGAACATATTTACGATTCTAATATCCAGGTTCAGTGACTAGGATGTAACACTTTGAACTTGTATTCCTGAAACTTAATGAAGTTAATTGTAGAGAGTGCATCAATGAAATTGTCAGACGAAAGAGAGAGCTGAGAACTAGGCTGAGATGAACCAGATTAAAATGTGATAAAGGTGGGGAGACAGGATAGGTGAAGAATAGGCAATTCATTGTTTCTACGTATATTTTTAGATGCATTTTCAGTTAAGTTTGATTTTATTATGGTTTGACCTTACACTTTGTTATACATTGGGTCTCTGTGTTGCTTGTAGTGTCAGTTTTATGCCTTAAAACTGAATAAGGACAGACATGATAAAATTTCTAAATAAAATCTGAAATTTTCTTGCCAGCATTACTATTCCCATATTTGTAGATTCTTTCCTTCCATTATCATGAGCTGTTGTTATGTGCAGCGAGAATACATTCGAGGAATCAGCGCCTGGAATTTCGATTTGGAGGATCTGAAGAATCAAGCTGCCCTTGTAAGCCATATTTCACTGTCAGTAGTTGCAATTGGTTGAATTCATATAAATGCTAGCTCCTATAAGATCTTATGACTTGCAGATTCAAGATGATCTGATGTCAAATTCAGAAGATTCAAGTGTGACTTGGAAGGATGCAGATGGGCAGGAGAGATCCTACTCTTATAGGGCTAATCAATCTAAAGCTACATCTCAATTGGAGGAAGGATTTAAAGCCAGACCTGAAGTATTCTCTCATTATATTTTTCCTTTTTTTTTTTTTTAAAAAAAAAATTGTATAGCTCCTTTTTTCCTTATTACTCCCTTCTTTTTTCCCCTGATCCATGTTTCTTATTTTCTTAGGATGAGCTCAATGATATACATAATTTGGACGATTCGCTTGCTTCATTTCCTATGAAACCTCTTCAGGCTCTCAAGTATGCTATCACAACCATTTCACCCTGTTGGTTTCATCTCTTGTTTCGACACTCAGAATGCTTCGTAATCTCATGATGTTTGCTAGCTAGTAGCTAATATGTCAAGCTTGTAAGTGTCCAAAATCAGAATATCCGTATAACTTTTCTAATCAATAATTGGAGTGATATGACACTGGTGTTTCATGGTAGCAGCATAAGGGTTCTCTTTACGATGAGGAAAAAATGGAAACATAGCATCGAATCTTATTTATTTGGTTGAAGCCTTTCTCATTTCTCTCTTAACAAGGTGCAACGATATAATTGACTCTTAATTCTCTTCTAGAGAGAACTAATTATGCGTTGCCTCTCTTGTTTCTATGATATATATTGAAGTTGAACTGTTATTGTGTGTGACACTTGCACGCTTGAAGCAACCTATTGAATAGAAGACTTCTGGATAACTGGAGCCATGAGCTTTACTGCGTACCTAACTTCTGTTTTAATGCAGGGATTGTTTTGATGTTCATGAGGATGATATTGGTGCTGGTAGTCCAAGTTCGAGAGATTCTGTCCGTTCAGATTCTGAACAACAAAGTCAACAGCAGTCATTTGCAAGTTCTTTGGATCAAGAAGCAAGAAAGGAATATGGTGGGGAAGCTTGTCAAATTGACTCCTTGTCACATTCTGTCATTGCAGGGCGTAGAAAATATCCCAGTGGCTCGCTGCTGCATGACAATGTTCTCTCCCCTAAAAAGTTTATTGCTGATGGAGATAGGTATATTTTCTTCTTCAAGGTCTATATTATTTAGTTATTTTTGAGAAGGTAAAACACCTATCTTTTGGTAAATAAACGGCTGGGATGGAACAGGGGTTGCCTCCACAAAATTCTAACTTCCGATTTTTTTCTCTTGTAAAAGTTATTATTTCTGATAAGATTTTCTGCAAGCTCTGCTTCTACTTCCTCCAGTTTGTGGAGCCCGTCTTTTTAAAGATGTATCTATTTTGGATCTATAGAACTTTTCTATTGCACTTGACATCTTCTTCGAATGCCCTGGCTTTCCTTTTTGGCTTCTTGAATCTTTAGAGAACAAACAGGTTTGTGTGAAATGCATCTGAATAACCCTGTTACTGGTAAAGAAAACAAATTGCTGCATTGCTGAAAGGTTTTATGGAGGATTTGAACCTGTCCAGCATCAATGATTTACTCATAAATGTACTTAAGCAAAGATGCTATGATACTGTGGAAACATGCTAATTAATTTTGCATGTTCCAAGTATCAGGACCTATATTGATCAATTCATTTACACCTTAAGGTGATGGTTTTGGATAAATAATTGGAGAAAATTGATCCAAAAACGTCTCTATGTCTGAGGTTGCAATATTTTTATTGGACACCTTTTATAGTATTGTGAAATGTGTTTTTCAGTTGGAAGAGGATTGTTATCCTGCATTGCCTTTGTTTTGTTTCTAGTACATTAACTACATAAATCTTGTTTTTGCCCGAATGCATTTTTATTAAATTTGTTGAAGTGATGTGGTTTTTATTTAAATGAAGGGAACATCTGCAACCAAGATATCAGACAGAACGAAATTATAGTGGTCCACTGCAGTATCGTCAAAAGAAAGATTTGACTAATTCTAATGCTGGTAATGCACTTAGAGCGAAAAATGCTACATTATTTTCTCATCTAAATGGATTTTAACTTTTCTTTTAGTTTGTTATCTGATCTAAATATGTTGAGACTTGCATTTTAGGGGAGGATGCATCCGAAGGTGCTGTCGTTGAACGTAGAGGCCGTTTTAAAGTCACTTCAGCAGATCTGAGTCCAAAGGTATAATTTGAACCCTTATGTTGGTATTAGCTGTGGTACCTGTTGTTCGTTTTTTCTTTTTGTTTTTGTATGCACAAACCATAATGTATAACATGGGTTCACCTCCTGTGTCAAATCTGTGAACATCTACTTATCCCCATGATAAAATTTTTACTTGTGGAGTGTTTCTGATGTACTGCAGATTTCACTCCTGGGCCCTACTTGGTTAGGCCTTGTAATTGCATTGTGCGTATGCTATCTGCAACTTTTTGGTCATTACTACATGAATTTTAGTTGCATGCTCCCAAATGTATTCTGCTCATGTAACCTGAGTAAATAAGCTTTTCCCTGCTTGTCTGGGATAAAATTAACTGGGCAACATTGTTTAAGAATCTTGAAACTTTACACTAATATAGAACCACTTGAGTGGCGGCGTATGCAAGTATTAAGCTTCTTCATATTTGATTATGTTATGAATCGCTATCTAGATGCATTGGCCAATTAATTTGGTTTAAAATGGGTGCACATCTTAAATTATGTAGATATAGCTCTCCCAAATTTCAAACTCCTAGTTTGTTCTTACATCCTTTTTCTACAAATCTTGCCCTAATCTATCCTTAGCTCAAAACAACACTTGTATGAAACTTAGCTATCTCTTATTCAGGGTCCTACAAACAACCCAGTTTCTGGTGGTTCCACAAGCCCAACGATGCCAAGCCTCTCAGCTGCGTCTCTCTTCCCATCATTGCAATACGTCTTGCAGCAGAACACCGCACAAAGAGTATGCACTGCTTAACTCAGTCAATCTTCCTCGATTAGTTATTCCTGATCTGTGCCTTTTCTCTTGTCAGGAAGAGATACTTAAATTGATCAAATTTGTGGAGCAAACCTCTGGTAATGCTATTTGTACTTGATCTGTAGCGTGCTAACTACTTTTAGCTTCTTATTTACACGTTTAGTTGCATCTAGCTAATTTCTTTCCAGCTTGCCCCAGTACCAGCTGAAGCCTTTGAGTGTTTTGCCTCAACATAGTAACTCAATTGTTGATTTTTCTTGTGTGCAGGCAATGCTACCGAGATTACAGAGGCAGGAACAAATGACCTTTTGCAGGTATATTTATTTTTGTTAACCCGTCGAGTTTGCCAATTGTACGTCTATTCTAGTCGAAGATGTTAATTATATTCTGCTTGTCATTTGTTGCAGATAAACGCCCCACCTTCAGTCAAGGAGCGAGAGTTACAAGCACAAGTAATTCAAATGCAACAAAGGTATGAAATAAAACCCTTGTACAGGCTGGGATCTTGTCGATTTTTATGTCCGAGTGTGCTAAGAAACGAGTTTCAACATGTCAGCATTGGAAGTCTGGTCGAAGAACTTCAAAGACTGAAGACTAGAAATTCTCAGGTTTGTCTTTTGAGTTGCCATATTGAAATTTCTGTTTCTTTTCACAAATGGCATCATCTGTCTTCTTAATTCTCTAGCTTTAGTCGTTACGCCGTTATGAACATTACGAGGGACTTCAAATTGCTTTCTACCTCGATCACTTCCCGGGCAGCTGTTTATTTATGCGTATCAGAATAACACGAGTAATCCATTTGTTTTGGTTTACAGTTGGAAAGAAAATTAAATGCAACATTCCAAGGGCGATGAGTTTCTGGGGGAAAAAAAGTGGACGAAAATGAAGATGATGCACCATAACTTATGATAATGCTCTTGCCTCATAATTTCTTTTATGTCTCCAGTTTTGCCTGCATATCTTCTATATGGGAAACGAGTTTGGAGCATATAGTCAAGGTATAATTTCTCTGGGCTAAATTTTTTGTGTACCATAGTGTGAATGTAAGCGAGTGCACTGGCATGTGTTGTGTATATTATTAACTCGAAGATCCATTATTGTAATTAATTTTATATTAAAATTTATTTTATTCGTGTCCTCCAATGCGATTCTTGAACCGGTTTTTAACACGTCTTATGTTTAAGCTTGTGTTGGGGGGAAAAGAAAAAGAAATTTTTGTTGGTAGATTTTACGAAGTCCGCCCCTTACTATAACATTTGGATATATAGACAGAATTGATAAAATTATAATGATATGATGGGATTATATTATTAAAAATAATATAATATTGTATTTGGTAATTGGGATTATGCATTTTGGATATATATTTATTTTATCAATCCTTTGTATGGATACAATAATTAAATAATTAAACTAATGAACTTACTAAATTACCAATTATAATAAGACAAATTGAAATCCTAATATTTTTTGTAGTTTTAAATGTAATAATGTCCAGTTTTATGAATTTGTATGGATATAATTGTTAATTGACTAATTTCTTATTTCTACTTTAAATTTGGATTATACAATCTAGGTACAATGGGGATGATTAACTATAAATTGAATAGAGGACAAAGGATCGAACCCTTTATAAAACCTCGGTTTTTCTTACTACATTCAAATATTTGATTTGATTTGATAAAATTATTTATCCTACCGTAGCCAACAAACCACAAGCCGCTAGATATAGGTAGACAGCTAGCCAGGTGGGCTATAGCCCATCTATCACAAGGTATGGACCTAATTATTATGCCTGTCAATTGGGTTTCATCTAGAGAACATACTAGGGCTTTTTCAACAGTGAATTGAGTAGACAATCGGGTTTAGTCGAGTTTGAAAGAAATGTTTGAGCTGAAGTTCAAAATATGTATATATATATGTTAGGTTTGAGTTTGAACTCGACAAGTTTGATATTTTGAGTTTGAGTTTGATTTAATGAAAACACAAGTTTAGCTTGATTTGTCAAGTATGCTATAAAAAATTTCTAGCTCAAGAAAAAATAAAAATAGTAATTTAATATATATTTATTAATAAATAAAAAATAATATTTAATTATGTATCAACTCGTACGCCTCATATTTAAATAGCAATGAGTTCGAGTTGACCTGTAAGTCTCGCGGGTTGGCTGGACTCATTTTGTGTCCACCAATTATATTATTGTGAGCATAGACAAATACATCTTATAAACCGGCCATCATTCTCATTCTAAAGTTATCCGCAATTTACGTCGTGCGAATACTAAAGTTTCTAAACCTAAATATCACGCTGCAAAACTAGCCTACCGGCAAGCATTAGTTGGGCACAGCACTATGATTCCTCCACCGCAAAAAGAACAGAGAAACCAAAAAACCCAAAAAAAAAAAAAAAAAAACACTTGGACGACCAGAGACATTTTTGCCTTATCCGTTGACACTAAAAACGTGCAAGAATTAATTTTCTGCTATGTATCAAAGCTCAAATGTATGATCTTGAAGAACATACCTATATACTAAATTATCAGAAAAATGCTTAGCTGTATATTTACATATTATTAAATATAATTTCCAAACCTCATTGCAGAGAAGAATACAGGGGAAGTATAGGTATAAACACTTAGATATACGTATATACATAGGGCAGAAATTCTACAAAAAGCAGAAGTACTGATATTCAAATTATAAGCATCTCACCTGAGACCAAAATTATCTCTGTTCAAAAGGGAATATATAAATACACACACACACACACACACATACAAATTTATTGTTTGTAATTGAGATCTTGATATTCATGCCAAGGGGCTTAAAGGGTAAATGAAGAGCTTTTCATAGGCATTGTGAAGAGACAATATCAAATGAAAATCTGCAACCATCTGCTGCCCATCTGAGGTACGTTTCAAGAATCATTTTTCTCATAAGCATTTAAACTGTACATGCAATATTGAACCTTTGAGATAGACATTCAATTCAATATTCCAGCCCAACAGGAGTAGTTATTTCTGCATTTAAAGCAGATATATTGAATCTTAGTTGTTGGGGGGATGGGGGATTGATTGCCATCATTTTCACTTTGATTTTTCCATTTTTTTTCATAGGGAAAAAAAAAGGAAGACATGATAGTTATGAAGAGTGCACAGTTCTGCAATGAGAGTACTATCAGTTTCAGTTCAAAACAATTAAATGAAATGCCCCATAGGCTGCATTTACGAGTCTGAGGGTTGTTGCTGTCTTCTCCCATTTTCAGAAAGCTCCCTTCCTAGGCATTGATCTAATCCTGGCCCAGCTTATTTGTATCCTCCTCATCATCAAATGAGTTTACCCTCTAGTAGGGTGGATGGTAGGACTTATGACCTGAAATAAAAGGGTCCTTCGGAAGGTTTCGTTAATGTCCCTTCGATATTTAAGTCAATGATTGAATAAGGTGTTAAAATTAAAATATGCCAAAAAATAATAAATAAAACGTATGGATCATATGAACTTAAGGTATTTATAGTTTTTATCTGGTGTAACCCTATCACATCATGTCTCGCTGGACGAAAGGATAGTGCCACTTGTAAATTATAGACAGTTAAGACTGCACGTTATGATGGTATTTATAGTGTTCGCCTGACGTGACCCTATCACATCATGTCTCAATGGACGGGAGGATAATGTGGTTTTTAAATTGTAAATAGCTAAGATCGAGGATTACACGTCGGGTTGGGTTCTGAGTCGGATCAATTGTTAAAATTAAAATATGCCAAAAAATAATAAATAAAACGTATGGATCATGTAATCTTAAGGTATTTATAGTTTTCATCTAATGTGACCATATCACATCATATCTCGATGGACGAAAGGATAGTGCCACCTATAAATTATAGACAACTAAAATTGTACGTCATGATCGTATTTATAGTGTTCGTCTGACGTGACCCTATCACATCATACCTCAATGGACGGGAGGATAATGCTGTTTGTAAATTGTAAGCAGGTAAGATCGGGAATTACACGTCGAGTTGGATTCTAAATTGAATATGATATTTTAACTAGAGATCTAGGGCAAAATCATGATATTAGCATAACACACGTCAGGCAGGAAGAAAAATGAAAAATTGGCATTGACTGTGGAACAAGAACAGTGTGAAATTACATACAGAATCAGACTCATCAGCCTACCTTTCGGCCCACAAAAGGAAAACATACTTAAAGTTAAGATAAAGTAATTATTAGACAAAAAGAGGCTATTTTTCTTTGAAAACTGCATCGGAAGTATTAATTAAATAAAGGATCTGAGTATCTGATTTCTTTAATTTAATTAAGGTGATAATCTTGTCCTGGTGTCAGGTCCCTTGGGTCAGCTAAGGAACTGTATATATAAAATTTCAAGCATCAAGAACTGACCAGCCCAGCATGGACCCTAAGACCACAAACCAAGGTTAACTCTAGGTAACACCCCATGTGGAATCCCCATGGTTTTACTTTGGAACTTGTTTTATTTTATATTTTATCTTTTCTTTAATCTATATTCTTATGGGTTTTGATTCCCCCATAAGATTAACCATCACAACAAAAACAACAAAAAAAAGAAAAAGAAAGGTAGTGTTTGGTTATGTTTTTTGCTTGATTTTATTATTTGTTTTGGGATAATGAATTATTGAAAAATATGAAAGTTATTTTTTGATATGTTTATTTATATTTTGGAAGAGACATTTTTTACTATAATAGTCAAATCAATACTTTTTTGTTGAATTTTTTAGGTGAAAATGGAATTTTATGATTTTTTTAATATTAAAATAATAAAAAAATATAATATATATAATAACATATGTATGTATATATTGAAGAATGTACGTTTTAAAGAGAAACTAAGAATATGTTTGGTTATATTCCCAAAACAATGTTGTTACGAGAAAACATAACCAATCAAGGCCAAAGATCATCACTTTATCTTAGTATGTGTACTATATTTGAACTAATTAATATGCTAATTCGGGGTTACATCTAGTTTAATGTTCGATCTCTCCATTCCCATAAATAAAAAAAGGGTAATTATTTACTAATTTCAATAAATCGGCATGGGATTCTTTTGTTGAAACCTAGGGAAGAACTAGAATAACACTCTTAATTACATTAAGATCTTATAGATTTTTGAATAGTAGAACGTCGTTGAGATCCATATCTAATTAAATATATGCAGTATCTATGTGAATATATTAAGTATACAACCCTTACTCTAATTTGACTTTATGCAAAATCAACACATAATTATATGATCATAAATTTAAATACGAATAAAAGCAAAAAAAGTATATCGTTGTAGAGATTTTGACATGATTCACTTACCATATATATCATAACAAATTACTATGGCCATCCAAGTTAGTTTTTACAGCCATAATAATACATATGTACGTAGTGGTATAAGATTTTTTTTTGGGGGGTGGGGGGTGGGGTGGGGGT
>JACGDI010002507.1:820204-832495 GCA_014898725.1 Jacaranda copaia | reverse complement strand
CTGAATGCTAGTTTGATTGAGATGATAAGATGGGATACAGTGTTTTTATCCCACCTTATAATTCGTTTGGTTGAAGTGACAATAAATACTTAAACCTACATGAATTTATATATGTAATTCTCATGATAAATTATGGGTTTATTTATCATACCAACTAAACTATAATATAGTGATAAAAAAAATCATATAATGAATAATCACGAGGTAATTTAAAAATTCAACCAAACTAGCCCTAAAAATGGATTAGGGAGAGTGAAAATACGTAGTTAATTAGAAATAAAATATGATAATAAAAGTATACAAACACGATGCTACATAGATGGATCTTGAGTTGGGTCGGATTTCAAGTCAAGTGCAATCGACCTATGTCTAAAGAATGTGGATGGGTAGAAATTAATTATTCTAGATATAATAAGGGCTTTTTGCAATATCATATTATAATTTTTGTTTTAATTTAATTTAATTTAACTCAATTTATTAATTATATATTGATATTTATTTGTGATTTACTGCTCAAGGAGTATTATTCCTCGTTGTCTCCTTAGTTGATTTTGATCCATGTTATTTTAAATTCATTTTAGTATTCAAAATTTGCTTTAATTTGATACCAACTCCCATCGAAACTACACTTTACCCCTAAATATTCAATCATCAAAGTTCTATTACTTGATATTCGATTTATCATTTATCATTGGATAAGCTACATTGCCGATATTGACTTCAAAAAATATAATAAATACAATTAATAATCGCAGCCAATTACCTTACTATAAAAGCTGGATATGCCAAACCAAACGTTATTTCATCCGAACCTCATCAAACTATCTACCAATTTTACCGAATTATTCCATAGAATCAAAATGATCAGTTATTAATGAAACTTCTTATCAACTTTCTGTAAAATAACCATTTAAAAAGAACTTTCAAATAGATTCCAAAACTAAAATAATAATTAAAAAAAATAAAAACAGAGAAAACCCATATGTACCTTAACATATTTAAAAGAAAACCATTAACTAATCACATAATAAATTGGAATTCACTTTCACTGTGCAGGTAAACAGATTCGAACTAAATTTTCCCAACAAAAAGTAGTTCTCTCAGAGTCAGATACATCTCAGCCCTCAGGTAAGGCTAGCTAGAATTTTGTTCTTACAGGTACAATTCCACACGCGATTCCAAGTGCGTGCGAGGTTTTCCAGGTCCCCTCCTTTTTCCTTTTTCAGCAAAAATTTCAACTCTCCCAAGGCTGAGTACATGGACTTCTGCACCTCTTTGGAATTACAAGAATAATTGCATGGGAAAAACACCATATCTTGTACGTTAAAGCAGTTAATATTTTACGAAATCCACACCCCACCCCACCCCCCCACGCCCCGGGTGGCACTCCACAGTTTTCACCCCACTGGGTTTTACTTTTTCTACTGATCTTTGCATACAGTTTCTGTATATATATGTATGTATGATGTCCAGAAATGGAGGGTTTCTCTGTATATGATATGGGAGCTGAGTTTTTTCTTTTATTGTTTGATTTTCTTTTACAGCTGATAATTTTTTCTTTTTTACTGCAAGAATTACCTTACAAGTTTCTATTTAGAGATATATAGAGAGGGGATGGGATAAATGTGTGTGTTATTTCCTGCAGGCATTTGTGGGATCGTATTTTTGGAGGAGAATTAATCAAAATGGACGATCAGAATGCATCTCCAGCTTCTTCCTCGTCGAGCGCGGCGGTGGGGAAGCAGTGCCGCAGCCTGCGGAGGCGGCGGGACGCGGTGGAGGATGGCGAAGGAGATCCGGTGGCCTGCACGGGGAAGTCGTGCCAATCGTGCACGGCGGGGGTGATCGCGGACTGCGTTGCGGTTTGCTGCTGCCCCTGCTCGGTGGTGAGTATTTTCGCGCTGGCGTTTGTGAAGCTGCCGTGGGCGGTGGCGCGTAAATGCCTCGGACGGCTGGAGAGGAAGGGCGGCTGCCGGCGGCGGAGGATGTTGGAGGAGGAGAAGAGGAAGTGCTGTGAGTGGGATATAGATGGGATTTTGGAAAAGGGAAGGGTAGAAAAAGGGATGTCGGAAATTGTATTATCTGTGGTTGGGCCGGAAGAAGAGGTAAATGACCATTTTAGTGCTGAGTTTAAGGCTGAAGAAGTTTGGGTAGAGTTGTATGAAGGTGGCCATTTGGGTTTTGGTAGGGTTTCTTTTAGTGATATTCCTTTTCACAACAAGGGCAATTAAGGGAATTCAGTTTCCCCCTTTTTCATTTCTTCCTCTGCAAAAAATTTTTATCATTTTTTTTGGCTTCAAATTGTGGGTGCTAAGTGTCTATTTTACCCTTGGCCTTGGGAAGTTAGATTTTAGGAAAGATGTATGGGGCCATTAGCTTAGCAAAGTTGAAGAATTCCTTCTATCTTTGTTCATTATTTCAAGTTCTTTTTTCTCAATTTTATAGTTCAATATTTGAGTTTTTTTAGACCTCCCCACCTTGAAAATGAGAAAATATATTCAAAAGAAAATTTATTATCTTGTGTTCTTTTTTTTTATCAACAAAAAGAAAGGATTTTTTTTAATTTGAATTTGATAAAAGAAAAAGAAAAAAAAATCATATTTTACATATTCAAAGAGCGGAAAGAATTTTATTTTCATTTCTTTAACACAACAGGGAATGAAAATCGAAAATTTAATTGTCAAAATAAATTGAGTCGAATTTGAATCGGGTTGATCCTATGTTTAGATTTTTTAATTTTAGTTAGACACTAAAAGTTATTATTTTTAGCATTCTTCTCATTAAAATTCAAGATAGAAACATAACTTTAAATATAGTATCATTAAATAAAATATTGATATTTTTTTATAGTTATCCTATAATATCAAAGAGTCACGATATAACTATCTAACTACAGAAATGTAAACCTAGTTTTTACTTTTTTTGAAATATTGAATTTTATAAGAGTAGAAGCTTATAAAGAGTAATAAGATGTTTTAATATTTGAAATATCCAAAGAGTCAAGATTAATATATCACTATACTCTTATAAGATGTTTTTAGAACTTATAATATGTTAGATCTTATTTTTAAAATAAATTGTTGAAGTATTTGGATAAAATAAGATCTTAGAGCTTATAATATGTTAATAATGGCAATTTTATAATTAAAATGATTAAAAATGAATGAGCTTGTTAAGATCTTAAAAATAAATTAGGGCCTCCTTAATTTTTTTAAAAGAACTTATAAGCTCTTAATATTTTATTTTAGAATCTTATAAATTTTTTAAAAAAAAAAAATTACCAAACACTTTTTATCAATTTATAAGCTCTTAAACATTATATAAGATGTTTTGAGAAATTTATAAACTCACCCAAACACCCTCATAGTCTCTTTACATAGCAGATATTTGATAATTTTTTGTACTTATAAATTTGAAAATACTAATGTATTAATCAAAATATATTGACCTTTCTCTGAATATAATTCAAATTTTAGATTGAATAACTTATTCTTAGTATCGTAGTGGAATGGTTTTGATACGATCCACGCATATGATATTCCTCATTGATTTTTTATTCCAAAAATCAACAAATTAATCTTTGGTCATCACATCATTAAGTTTGAGGATCTTTTTGTGATCTCCTAAGTCATATGTTAAAATAAAAGATAATGTTTAATTCATGCTCATGAACCTCTTTGTCAAATATTTTATTCCATTTAATTATATTCCAATATTTTGTCCAGTAGTTTATATCTCAAGTGGCATCGATCCGTCTTCTTTATCATGTGAAAGGTCATGTATTTGACTCGAAATGGACGCGTTGTGCACCTTATATACATTGTGTGTAATTTATATTTTGATTTATTTAATGTGAAAATAGAAAAATATTAATTTATTGAAAGAATAATAATTCATCATTTTTAATGTTTTTTCAGAAAAAAAAAATTATATTTTACCAAAAGCTTTCTTCAAGAAGAATACACTATTAACATATATATATATGTATATATATAGTCCTTTGAACCAATTAATGTTCACATTAAACTTAAATTGTTTGTGAAGTGTGAATCGAATTGTGTTACGAGGTAATGCTTAGTTGTCACTTAAGAATTTTTCATGTTTATGTCGGCCAATCATGAAAAGGATATATTTCTTTAGTAGATATGGATTAGATTTGTTTCTTTGGTAATAACAAACATCTTTAGAATTTCGAGTAGAAATGTATCTCTTAAAAGTACAATTAACGATAAACAAAGTACATCACAATTAAGCCCCTCATTTCCAATTGTTGGTGCCAATATCAAAAAATCTACATATAAAATTAACAAATTTCAATTTGGTGAAATTGCTTTTATACATAAAAATCCCAAATGATTAAACAATAAAAAACATTTCAATAATAAATATAATATGTTGAAACATAAATGTGGGACGATTGGTAATAGGGGAAAGAGGAAGAAAAGGATATGAACAAGGAAAAATAGAAAAAGCAGTTTAAATCCTCTATTTTAATTTATAATTATTTTTATTTTATTTTGTGAATATATAATATATATTATATATATTTTTATACAAAATAATTGATTAAAATTGAATACACTTAGCCTAAATGCGTCATATTGAAATAGAAAATGAAATAAAAAATGTAAAAGTGTAGAAAAAGAGACAAAATCACGGTCGTATATGATTTGATAAGTGGCATCAGCATCACAGATTTGAAAATCAGACAAACTCTAGCAGCTCATTTGCTTGTTTTAATATTGCATGATAGATATACAATCCAATTCAATTTCAATGTTTGGTTCATTTTTAGAAGTTCTTGATATAGTTAGGGCTCAACATGCATTTAAAGCCAAACTTGGCTTGTGTATCAAGGTATTGGGGTATGATATATTTTTCAACTTAAGTTAGAAATAAATTATAGTTTATCAAATGAAATAATCTTGCCAAGCAAGCAATTAAAATTGGATATCAAATTCTTTAAAATATGCAAATAAATATTAAATATGATATACAATAACTTACTATTTATTCTAGTCATACGTATCATGCTTAATTCAAATATACCAAGCAAACGAGCCTTAGGTGTATTGTGTGTAAAAGATGTACACACACATTAGGGATCTCTATGGGCCCAAAACCAACAACTAAGGAGGCCCATTGGGCTTTACAATTGTTAGGTGGGATTTGGGCTTGTTTTGTGAGAGAAGTGGACCCAGATAATCCAACCACATCGTGCAAATCCAAACACACCCTTAAAAATAATTAAAAGAGAGAAAGAAGACTGAGTTGGAGTTTGACTCAGAGAGTTGTGGAGATGGCAGCAGTGGAGGGCGGTGAGCCGACTCGCGTAATGGTGGCGGTGAACGAGTCAACAATCAAAGGTTATCCCCATCCATCGATAAGCAGTAGAGGAGCATTCGAGTGGACTTTGAAGAAAATCATTCGTTCTAATACTCGTGGTTTCAAACTCCTCTTTCTTCATGTGCAAGTACCCGACGAAGACGGTATAGACACTTGAAATTATACTTGTAATTTTTTTTTAATTATTTTCATACACTCGTCCTTGAAGCTGTTGTGATTGTGTGATTATTGCTTATTGTTTGTATAGTGATGTTATATATCAGGTTGGTTCTTTTCAATGTTTACTTAGGGTTTTCTTTGTTTGATTTCTTGTCTTTATTTCTTCTTATGTTTAAGCTCAGTTTCTTGGAGGAGATGGGAGAATTGGACAATGTTTTGCACTTTTGCTTACTGTGTGGAGATTCGAGTGTTCCTGTTTGGATTGTTTATTTATGTTTTTGGATAAATTAAGCAACTTTAGCGTAATTTGAATATTTGAATGTGTGATATGGGCTTGCACTGGATTTAATTTCTGAATTTTTTGGAGATCTTATGTCTTCTTCGCAAAAATGGCGCTTGCATTTATTGATTTTCCACGGCCACAGCTTTTAGATTATCTTTTGGCGAAGTGTGCAGTACCGCTTGTTGAATCACTCAGCACTGTGATGGCTCTTATAGATAAAACTTGACCTGCAATAATCTATTTTGCTCTACCTTAGTTTTCTGCTTATCCCATGTCTGTCTGAGACAGTTTTCTAATAAGTTCTGGTTTTTAACTTCCAACGAACTAATTGTCGCTGTTGCTGTTCTGCATGTACTGTGGACTTTTACATGGTGATCGACTATTTCATAGATGGATTAATGAGTCTTATCATTTCCGGCCATTCTTGGTTGCTTTATTGGATTGTATATACTATTCTTGATGTACTTGGACAACTTGTCTGATTTGGATATTTACTGGAAATGCTCTTAGTTATGTTATTGAAGGGAGAAATTCACGTAATTCATTGCTTTTCGTTGATCTAAAGCTTGCTATGCACATTTCTCCGACTCTTTTATCCTGTTTAGATGCTTGGTGTTTGATTTCTATGTAGATAGGTGGAAAATTATAAATTTGCCGAACTTGTGTAGGTTTTGATGATATGGATAGTATATTTGCCTCTCCTGAAGATTTCAGGAATATGAAGCATAGAGACAAGATAAGGGGACTTCATCTTTTGGAGTACTTTGTGAAGCAGTGTCATGATATTGGGGTATACGAAAACTCCATCTCCGTCTCTTGCAGACCTCCCCTCTTTCATATTGATTCACTTGAGTAGTTTGGGACGCATACACACTAAAAACAATTTCATGCAACTTCATCTGTGTCCCGTGCAATTATATGGCCAGTTATTCATGGAGAAGAATGCAACATTTTTCGATATATTTTTGTTTGTAATGCACTTACGAATGAATGATTGTACTTACGAACTAAATTATGATTTGTTTGTAGGTTCCTTGTGAAGCATGGATCAAGAAGGGTGACCCTAAAGAAATCATTTGCTATGAGGTGAAACGTGTACAGCCGGATTTTCTTGTTGTTGGAAGCAGGGGTCTGGGTCCTTTCCAGAAGTATGTATACTTCTGCACATTATTTTTGAGTTATTTTAGAGTTTGGGATGCTTTTAATGTTTCAATCATTGAAAATTTTTGATTAATTTTGTAGGGTGGTTGTGGGAACTGTGAGCGAATTCTGTGTTAAGCATGCAGATTGCCCCGTTATTGCCATCAAGCGCAGTGCAGCTCAGACCCCTCAAGACCCTGTAGATGACTGATCTAATGCTGCAACCTGTTGTGAATGGATCAATGCTGCTCTCTTTTCTTTCACTTGTTTGTATGCCTGAGAAGCATGAAATTTGGACAAGTTTTTGCTCCCTCATATGTTATGTAAGTTCCTACTAAACCTACTTTAGCTATCAATGTATTTTGGAGTGCCATTGCATTGTAAAGAAGCAGCCAGACCTGTTATAGCAACAGGTTTTAACAATATTCGTTGGTTTAGTTTTGTGCAAATTTATCCATTCTCGATTTTCCAGAAGATGATTTTGAATTTTGGTGCAAAATTAAGCACCATCTCACGGCCATTCACAGGATAGGAAAGATAAAAGAAATATTATGTTTAGCTCTCAAAAATGGCGGGAAAAAATTATCCTTAATAACTGGAATCAGAGACCAGAACAAGCACAATTTCCCCACATCAATTAACTTAGCGTTAACACATAATTAACTTAGCATTAACGCATAAAAGGACATCTCCTTAAATCCAACTCCAGAAGCCTTTCAGCAAGAATCTGGAAGAGTAATCCCATCTTTCATTATCTTTTTCCACAATGCCAGGCGAATTTTGAAGGCACAAAACTTGGTACCAATCAAATCTCCATATGCACACCTGAGGTACTGATGAACTAGGGAAAACTAAACTGATAAGTGCAAATTGAAAATATTCCAACAACAATGGACATTAAATAACCATTTCGAGAAAAACAAATTATAAGTTAATAGCCTAAATAACACCTGACGTAAAGGGCAGGCCACATGTTCTCATACACAGGCAACAAGAGCTTTACTGCTAATATACACAGGTACCATAGAGGAAAAAAAGGAATTAATACTTGTTCTCATAAATGTCAAACCGAAAATAAATATGCTAATGCAACAAAATTAAACAGTTACAAGTAGATTGATCCACAGCTCATTTCATAGGCAACATTCATCTCACATTCTTTAAGATGAGGTGTTCTCGGCGAAGACTCTTACCTTCTCACTAGTTGTTTCAACTTTCTCCATAAGATGTTTCATTTCATCCTTCAAGATAGATTTATCCTCGGGTGAAAATTTGGAATGATAGTTTTCCAGAATAGCTGTCATTATCTCAAGCTTTTGCCTAACGACACTAACGTCTGAAATCAAATCATCCGCACGTTGGGAAGAGTCTCGTTTTTCAGGAGTCCATTTAAGAGGTGAAGAAACTTTTGAACGAGATCTGCGAGACTTTGAACCGGCGGAAGAACGCCGCAGCCTGTAATTTACATTCTCAGAACCAAATGGACTCTGGCTTAAAGATGATTTGAAGGCTGCTTCTGCATCAGAGTCATTTGTATAGACAATGTGGATCGAGTGAGAATCTTTCACCACCTTTGTTTCCTTTGTATTCAGGCTTCCAAACTTACCAAACAGCCTGACAATATTTTCCTTTGAAGGCAAAGCAAATCCAGGGGTGAATGTGAGAATAAGGCATGGAAGAGTTTTTCCTTCTGCTTTCTCTCCATTACTTTTTGCACCAGAAGTCTCAGCAGCTTTCTTGGACTTGAATGTATCTGACTTTCCTTCAGTTGTCGATGTTTTGGGAGCATTCTGGTCAGGTGTTTTAGCCTTTTTCTGCGTAAGGTCATTTCCTAGCTGAGAGGGTAGTGATTTTCTCTTCCCATCTGTTTTGCATTTGCGAAATATTTTATAGTTTTCTCCGTGTACATATGTTGAGCTTCTGAGTGCAGAAACAAATGCCCACACCATATCAAGGGACCCCTCCTTGCTCAAGTAAAGAGGATCAACAGCAGCAAGTTGCATCTCTGATAACAATTCATTAACCGGAGCATCAACATCGGATAAGGGAAATGTCATTTTCTCATCTTTCTTGGCTGTTCGCAGACTTGTATCAACAGATTTATCAAGCCCATTAGGCAGTTTTTCCTCAGATGCCTTATCAACAGGCTTTGAAACAGATTGAGATGCAAAAATGTCTCCAGTGGCCTCTGCTATGGGATCTGTCTTGGTTTTTTTATCATATTCAACTTCCGACTGTGCCCTAAAGCTTGAATTTCCCATTCTCCAAGTAAGATTTGTATAAGGAGGGGATAAGTATTTACTCTTCTTCCTTTCCCTTGGTGTAGACACGATTTCTGATTCCTCTTTGGCTGCACCAGAAGTATTTTCAGCTTCAGGAACTTCAATTTTCCTTGGTTTTCCTAATAAAGGGCCATCTTGTGTGCCATGCCCACCACCCGAAACACCATTTTCTGCTTTTGAAACCTTTTCACCTGTTATTTTAGGGGATTCAGAAACCTCAACCTTTCTCTTCCTGGCAGTCTTCAGTGCTGAAGAAGCCCCTTGACTGCCAGCTCCCTCTACTTCTCCATCATTATTCTTCTTCCTCTTCTGGGAGGATGCAGGCTTCTCAAAGTCTGTTCCCTCTTTCACTGGAGCTCTCTTCCTACTTTCAGGCTTGATATTCTTGTTTTCTCCCATAAGCTCAGCAACACTTTTCTGCTTCCTTTTATGAAGAATCTTATTGTCTGATGGGGCCTGGGAGTTTACAGTCCCAGCTGTGGGTGAGGAGGCCCAATCATCATCTAATGGGCCCAGAATAGGGACTTCAATTGGAACACTGAAATCATTTGCAACCTCATTCACATCTTTATTCTTGTCTTCCAGACCTTCAATGTCAAGGGGTTCATGATATACAGGCAACTGATAACGACCTTTGACAAAATAAAATGCAGAGAGCCAACTTCTCAGGACAGTAAGGTCAAGAGCACTGCCAACAGAAACTGTCTTTGCTAACAGCCTCACTTTTTCAAGTAATTCTGCAGGTTCATATTTAGGGATAGAAAGGTAAGTAATATCTACCTCCGGCATGGTAACTCCGGCTTGCAATCCAGCATTTACCACCACTGGCCTAGCAAGGTCATCTTTCTTCCCCTTTGGTATACAGTTACAAGTCATCTCCAACTCCACAAGCCTGCCAAACTCATCAATGGCACTCTGTACAGCATTGAGAAAGCTCTTAGAATTACTATTTGTTGACATCTCTAAAAAATTGTCCACAAAGGGAATCAGCTGTGATGGCGAGCACCAAGAACAAGAACCATCCCCAAAAAAGGCCACCAGGAGACGACCCTCCTGCTTATGTTTCATGGCAAACTCTGAAGCATCCTTTGGATCATAAACCTGGCCTGGCCACCAGGGATGACTTTTAATTTTACCCCAAACAAAATCCCCCACACAAAACCCGTTGTCCTGATCCTCAGGCTGAAGCAAACTGTCTCTCCCACTTCCATTCACTTGCTTATAATCAATACACCTACCTTCCTCATTATCTGCACAAGAACCCTCATCATCTTTATTTCCGTCACTTCCAAAAACTGCATCAAAAGAACCATTTACAGCAGCCCCAACATCAATCCCATTGACGGAAACACCAGCATTACCGCAAGATACAGTGCTCATATTTTCAACGCCAATTTTCTCTTTCTTCTGATTACCCAAACCACTATCCAACTCACTATCACCATCTAATGTAGACTCTACAACAGTTTCAGTCTGAACAACTCTTTCACCAACATCAGCAGCAGAAGCACCATCATCTTTCCCCACATCAGACGCCCTAGCCCCATTTTCTTTCGGTTTAGAAACCGAACCGCCCATTTCGGTTTCAGGATCTTCGGAGAGAATTTTTGTGGCAGCTACAATATCTTCCAGAGTTGCCATTTCTATAGATATAAGAAACAAAATCCCCGAAAATTTCCTTCCCAAAATTATTCGGATATGTAACACTGCAGAACACCAAAAAGGAAAGAAAAAAACAGATAGAAAACCAGTAACTGTAAGGAGTACTTATCAACTAAACGTCAACCAGCATGAAAATATATAAATAAACATCAACCATAAATTTCGCTTAAAGCTCTTGAAGAAAACAAAATAAAAAAAAAGAGAAACATACCAACATATAACTGACACTCAGAAGTAAAGCGAAAAACAATTAATACTACAAAATCGAAATAAATACGAGTTATATACACAGATACCAAGTGGAAGCACAAGAAATATACCTAAACAGCAAAAGAGAACATTTCCCCACGAATAATTTACGCCTTATTTCCTTCTTGCAGAAGCACCTTCTTCTTATTTCATCAGTAACAGAGAATCTCCATAAGCGTCACCAAGAATTTTTAGGGTTTGAGAAAACGATTTCACACAATCGAAGTAACTGATAGCTAAAATGCTGAGTACCGAAATATAGTACTTTTCTACCTCTGTAAAGAAAGTAATTATTAGGGAAAATAAATGCGGAGCAGAACTTTACTGAAATTATCCAGTGTATCGGGTGCAATGCACCAAATGCAATTGGATAAAAGTACGTGGAAAAATATCATCTTTCCCATGCGATCCGATGGTCGGTGATTGACCCTGGCAAAAATTCCCTTGTTCGATGGGAACTGCCATTTGTTTCGCGCGAGTATTATACTTTCGTGTACTCGCCATGTTTTGTGTGGTTTGCAGCACTAGGGCATCTGGAGTGGGACGTGGTGGGTAGAGGAGGCGAGTATCAAGATTGTAAAGTTTATGAAAGTTGAATAGTGACTGACAGGTGCGGGTTTACATTCAGGCACATCCGCCGCCCGAGCGGGTAAGGAAAATTATCCTTTAAAAAAGTATATAGTAATGTTTGGTTATATTTTATATATTTTGTATTATATATTTTAGGAGAATGAATTTTAAAAATAGAGTTGATGAAAATTATATAAAAAAATGTGATGAATTTTTATTAAAAAATATTTAAAAATTTATTTTAAAAAATTTTAGTATATTTATTTATATTTTAGGGAGAGATAATTTTTACTGTAATTGTGAAATTAATATTTTTTTGGTTGAATTTTTGGAGTGAAATAAAATTAAGTAATTTTTTATGTTAAAAATAATAATAATATATATACACACAATATATATGATATATATGTATGTATATATTAAAAAAGAGAAAGTTTTGAAAATAATGAAGGATAAAATATGGTATTTTGTGGGGGGCGTACTTAATCTATTATTTTAGAGAGAAAAATGATATATATTTGGTTATATTTTGGTAAAATAAAAACTTTATTTGGATATATTTTTTGTTTGATTTTATTATATGTTTTATTGTGTGTTTTG
>JACGDI010002507.1:794857-805489 GCA_014898725.1 Jacaranda copaia | reverse complement strand
GATAATTCATATATATATAATCACGATGTTTCATATATTACAGTGACAACACTTAAATTTCAGGGATTAACTAATTTAATACTAGGGTTTGGAGGGGTTTAATGGGAATTAATTAATAATATATAATAACGACATTAATATGTAATTAATAATTTAATCTCCATTAAGTAACTGCATGGACCAAAGATCCTCCATGCTCCACATGTTGTCATTTGATTGGTCGGTGGGGAAAGGGCCTTGGAAGCTGGTTTCCATATTTCCATTAAAGGAAGTACTTGGGGAGTAAGATGATTGGTGAACTGCAAGATCCGTAGGGCCACAACCGGACGGCATTTGATTTGTGCAGCTGGCGGCTTGGTATTCATTGCTGCTGTGCTCTGAATTTTGGCCTGTGAAGTTTTCAGCTTGCTTTAGATGCTTTTGGATTCGAGTCCTCCAGTAGTTCTTTATCTCATTGTCTGTTCTTCCGGGCAGATGCTTTGCAATTTTAGACCACCTGCAAATTCAGAGTTAATTTTGAAAAAAAGAAATTATAAAAATTAAATATTTGATTATATTTCTTCAAAACAGTTTTGTTTTGAAAAAATATAGCCAAATATATCTTTATTTTTTCTCTAAAATACATATTTTTTAATATATACATACACATATTACATATACATCATATATATATATATTTTTTATTTTAATATTAAAAAAATAACTTAATTCCATTTTCATTTTTCACCAAAAACCTAACAAAGAGCGTTGATTTGACTGTTATAATAAAAAATATTTCCCCCAAAATATAAATAAACATACAAAAATATAATTTTCACATTTTCTAATAATTTATTCTTCTAAAATATATAATAAATACATAAAAAAATCACATAAAAAAAACATAACCAAACATTCCCTATAATTTTGAGGGACGACATTGAATTTTTATAAATAATGTGTTGAATTTGTTATTTTTAGGGAATAAAATTAAATATTTTGTGTATAATATAGTTTTATATAAAATTGAGGTTGCCCTAATTACCAGCCCTTCCCTAGCTGTGTCCCAACCATAGAGGTTTTCTCTCTCTTTTTTTTTTTTCGTTTTCCTTACTTATATATAGTTTAGTAAGAAATTTTTCTAGTTAATTTGTTTTGATATATATATATATATATATATTTTATAGACTAATAATATTTTCTAAGCCAATGGGAGGGGGGAAATGGGAAAAAAAATAATCATTTGTATATGAGGATAAAAATTAAAAAAAAAGTCATGAATTCAAGAAACTATTCTTCAACCCGATAAGCATTTTAAGGTAAACAAATAGGAAATGAAATTGAAAATCCAAATCATAGAGAAAAATAAGTAGAATCGAGATTAGTAATAGATATTTAAGTTGATCAAAATTGACTCTTCTATTGCAATAAAATTATTTAATAGAATAAACTTGATTCAAACAATAAAAAATTAACAGTATTGAAAAAATATTAACTTATAACCTCAAAAAATTAACTTTTATTCCCATCTTATGTGTTTATATATATATATATATATATATAGTGAGTGTAATTTGATTTACAGTTAATTATTTTTGTGCGTACTTTAAATATACGGGTTAATTGCATTAAATTCCTTAACCATCGGTGAAATCTAATAAGAATATTTCGTTGTCTTCAGCCCACGTGTTCAATACTCATTGGTTATATTCCACATGAACAATGCAAATATAGTGTTAGCGAACATTTTCATTAGTTTAGGGGTGAAATTGCACATCAACAACAATTGAGGGACAATGTGTAACAAGGGCTATAGGTTGAGGGATTTAATGCAATTATCCCTAAATATACATATAAAATGAAATAAAAATTAAATACACCATATAACGAAATAAAGGATTCAGAATGAATTCCAGCTAAGTATCTACTTACGCAATGCACTTTTCCAAGTCATACCACATTAAAAACATCACATTAAATTTGTTGAACACGTTTTGTGGTTCAAAATCATGGCACCCCATGTTCTATGGTTCAAGTTCAAAGTTGGTGACATTCCCCAATATTATTTAAACTCCATGGATTCATTTCGAAGGGACCTCCTCACCATGCAAAACTACAATCAATATATATATGTGTGTTTTTGTGTGTGTGTGTGTGAATATATACATATATATACACCCCTCTTCTCATCACTATCAAATAGATAGCTTGATATATATATATACACAATACTCCAAACATAAATTCCTAAGTTGTTTGATTGTGGAGATGGTTTTAGCTTCGTTTTAGGACAATTTTTTTGAGAGAAAAAAGGAGCAAAAGATGGCTTCCCACTAGATCAAGAATGATCCAAGGTTTGGTAATGTTTGCATGTTGTCACAAAGCTTCACATTGAATTTCCAAATATTTTTTTTTCTAAATGAAAATAATTAATCTATGTTATTTACAAAGAAAAAGAATCAAGTTATTCTAATTATTTACTTTTTCATTAGACATATATCCAAATTACATAATGTTTTATTCATTATACAGAAAATATAAATTAAAATAAAGAATTCGAAACATTCCTATACATATAAAGCTATTTTCTGTATTAAAAGAATCGAGCAAATATCAAAAGGATGTGATCAAACATGAGTAGTATCCTTCGAGGGTTGGGTTACTATTCTATATTTTTCTTTTTTCTTTTTCTACTCGTGAAGAGAAAAAGCAAAACTATTTTAGTTTTTATTAATTATCTTTATATCATAATCATGATAATTGTACTTCTTTATATCTGCATTAATTTTTAATCAATTATTATCCATAGCATTGGCCTAAATAAGAACATATTGAAATTGAAAAATTAATTAAGGGTTTAATCTAATTTAATCCTTTTACCATTTTTCATGCAGGAACCAAACATGGGAGGGTCCCTTTTGCCCTAAAAGGCTAAAACAATATGGTAGCTGTCTACATCAACACAACAATTGGGAGTTGCCCTTTCAACTTATCATAGGAGGTGTAAACATGTGCCTAATTCAATTGAGCTCTTCTAAAAATAGAAACCTTTTTTGAAATATTTTCAATAGAAAAAAAATCCCCTTTTGTAGTACCTTAATAATATGTACTTTCGAAAATTAATTATATGCTAAAAAAGGATATATAATAAAGTAAGCATTGTCGGTGATATTTTTTTTCTTTTTTCTTTTTTGAATTAAAATGGAGAAAGACCAGTAATCAATAGGGATCGATCTTGAACTATATAATAGTTTTAAATTTTTCTTTAAATTAATTTTTTTTTTTGTAATAATATGGGATCATCAAAACTACGTGGTACTAGCCAGATCCATCCACTTATCACAAAAAAAATAAAAAATAAAAAAACTTTTGAAAGAAATTAAATACTTTATGTAATAAATAAGTTTTTGATTTTTTACCCCTCAAAAAGAAGAAAAAAGAGACAAATCTTGGTGCCTATGTATAAACTACAAAATCAAATATTTTTCTTGATGATTCTTCTGCAGCCAATGATTTGACTCCCCACCTTTATAAATTTGGAGGTTTCCACAGCCGGAAAAACCCCATTCTCTCTCCAAATCTAGTCCTATGTGTGCTTCAAGAACACGAAAGAAACGAGGCTAAATTGAAGGAGGGAAGGGAAATAGTGGCTCCAATTTTTCCACATAATATTCAAGAACAATAGGATGAATCAACTGCATGGATGAGAATAAGGAACCATTTTCAATATTTTTTCCCTTTGAAAATTTCTATTTTCTTTTTTTTTTTTTGAAGTTTTATTTATGCAATATATCTAACAAACCCCTATATATATAACTTACCTATTTCCCCACTTAGCATGCAGCTCCATAATCAAGAGCTGCTCCTCCGGCGTAATATTCCCCCTCCTAACGTCCGGCCGGAGGTAGTTGAGCCACCTCAGTCGACAACTTTTTCCGGTGCGCTTCAACCCTAAAATCGGAAGAAGAAAAACAATGCAAACAATTTTTTCGATTAGGGTTTGCTCTACACCAACCAAAAAAGAAAAGAAAAGAAAAATCGACACGTTTGTAAGGATTTTCTCTATAAATATCATAGAAAATGACAACATTAGGTCAAAATATTAGACTTACCAGCGGATCGAGCTAGTGAATTCCAAACACCTTCACCATGATTAGCAATATAGTTGATGAGAATAAGATCTTCTTCCATAGTCCATGGCCCTTTCCTAACTTCAACATCTTGGGAGTTGGAAGGCTTTTTATCCATCTCTAGAGAGAGAGAGAGAGAGAGAGAGAGAGAGGGAGGGAGAGAGAGATGGTGGATAGATATTTGAAGAAAATAATGGAGAGGTGGTGTTCAATTTATAGAGGTTGGCTAAGATAAGTTTTTTGCTAGTTAATTGAGCCATTAGTTGACGTGATGAAGAAGAGCTTTAGCCTAACTTTGATTTATTATTTTCAATTAGGGGTTTTAAGATGCTAAATTATGAATTAGCATGCATCCATGCATGCATGTTGTATATATATACATGACAAACAAATTATGTTACCATGCGTGGGGAAGTTATATACCCCGGTCACCCTAGCTAGGTTGGCAAAAATGTTCAATGACATAGTGTAAGATGAAAAAATATATATAAAAAAAGAAAATTAGATAGAGAGCATGTAAGGATATGTGTGGTATTATTATTTGTAATTATGTTCACTGCAGGAAAATAAGATTCTCTTGACGAAAGATCACTAACAAAAGAATCAGCTATTGTTTATAGATGAATTATCGACTAATCTAGGATCTAGGATGAACTAAAATATTAGAATAAAAAAACAAATTGATTTTGCAATGAATTTTGACTAATTAAGTTGTAGGAAACTAATCATTGATTAATTTTGCCATGAAATCATATGACTATATACTAGTAGAACAATATGCATGTAGATAATAAAAACTTGCATTAATGGTATGTATCTAGATGATTTATTACAAAATAAAATGTTATTGCTAGTACACTTATATTGTAACTAATTGTATACCATATAGAAATAAACTACAACTCAAATTGTAAATGGCTAGTCAATTGGTCAAGCGACATCCTTATATTTATATACGCGATGTATGAGATTTGAATTCGAACCAACTTTAGGTCTATGTGTATAAAAAAAAATCAAGTTATAGATATTTTACCTTGGACTAATTATAAATATTTTTATCTTAAATATTTAGTTTTGTTAGAATCAATAAGAAAAAAGATTAACAATATTATTTTTATATATTAATGTTCTTTTAAAAGAAGCTTATTATGTAAAATAACAACAGCTTTATTTTATTAATAATAATGTGTTGTAATAAAATAAAATAAATCTAAATTAATATGTTAATTTAATTAGTATTGATAATCACATAATCAATATAATTTTGACTTAAACACACTCTATCGCCTTAAAATTTTCATTCTTAGTATTAATTAATTTCCTCAAAATGCGAACAAAGACATTTTCCTATATATAATTTATAAAATTTTGTAGTACTTCGCCCCAGAAAAATGCCATTTTCCTTAATATATATTTTAATTTAAAAAAAAATTCCCTGAGATGCAGGGCAGAAAAGGGAAAAAAAATAAATTGATTTTACCTATTTTAGGCAAACGATGCTGCAGTGATATTGGTCAAAATAATTACTTACCACTATTAATAAAATAAATAGGAAGATTAAGGTGTGATTAACTCAATTAATTACTTTTAGTATAATATATTGGTATGAAAATTTTTTGACCGTACAAGCGGGTGGAGATAGGACAGGCAAATCAATGGCTAGAAAGTGCTACTAATAGTCCATGTGGGGGTCAAATTGTGCGACAAATCTGTCTTTCATTCGAGTGAACATTAACTACTAGAGTGCTGTGTAAAGTCACAAAGTATGTATCTTTTTGTCGGATTGAATTGATTGATCGAATTAGTTAAATTAGTGACTGGAGGTCAATTTAATTCGATTGAAATTTAAAAATTAGTGGTCTTTTGAATCAATTAAAATCGGTTGAATCGGTAGTGCTTCGACCAATTCACCACTGGTTCGCTTACTCCTTTTTTTTTAAAAAAAAATGAAAATTATAAAAAGAAAAAAGAAAAAGGGAAAAAGAATTATGAATTGAAGATTATGATTAAAGATTTTGGACATGTAGTTTTTTTAAACATGAACTTATTTCTTTAAAATTTAATAAAATAGTAGTTATATGTGGATACTTATGTTTATTTTGTTGTTTTATTTTATTTAATCTCTCTTAATTGTGTTGAATATTTAATCTGTAAAAATTTATTTTTACTTGGTTTTGAATTATAAAACGAACGATTACTTAAATTAATTTTATTTATTTATAATTGAATAATTGTAAAGTAGTATTTTTTTAAAGAACGTACTTAAAAATCAATAAGAATTAAAAAAATTTCAAATAATATTTTTTCTATACTATTTAAAGTTTTACTTTTTGTTAATATTAAAATTTATATATATAATTAAATATAATTATTACATCATTATGGCGTCATATTGGTTGAACCAATCGAACCAGTAAAACTAGCAACCAATTATATTGTCAGTTCTTTGTCTGGTCTGATTTTTAAAATATTATTATTTTTATTTAAAATTTTTAGTTGGTTGATTCTCAAGTTCAAAACTTAAATAATAATATAGGAAATAATTTACAAATTATATTTTAAATTTGAATATCTCAAAAACTATAGAAAATCTAACTTTACAAAATATTCACAATTAAATTTACACAACAAATTTTTTATCTTTATAAAATGATATCTCTATATGCAAAAAAGAAAAAAGAAAACAACTTATGAATTATTTTAAAATGTTCCAACTTTTCTAGTGTAGGATAAAACCATGAAGTGACTTTCTCATATTTGGTCCCATATATCGCTAGATTTAGAATTCTATTAAATTTAGGATCTTTTCTCCATAATTATATAAGTTGTGCAAAGAAAAAGGGAATATGATTTAAAGTTATGTGTTTGACACGTGATGATAATTCCATTCAATATTTAAAGAAAGGACGAAAAATTAAGATATGGGGCCTAAATAAAGGCTATTTTTTATTTTTTTTTCGTGTTATGTAACAAATTTGGACTTACAATCAATCTTGATGAGTCAAATTTGAAAAATGTAATCATTTTTAATCCATTTATTAAAGAATTCTTTATTTACTTACACTTAAAATTGATTCATATTTCGAACATTGAAATAATATTATAGTATAATATCACATTATAAAATTTAAATTGAAATGTATATATGCAACAAAATGAATTAAAAATAGAGGTATGCATAGTTTCAGAAGACAAAGGGGGCTGACAAGGGTAGCCGCCTCTCCTCAAAATATTGAAACTTAATTTGTTATATTAAAAATTTTAAAATATTATAATTTTTTCATCCCTCAAATTATAAAATTACTTTTCCTTTTATTGAAAATATGCCATATTTTTATTGTATCAATTATTTTGAAACTACAGATTTTGAATGATTAGCATATATAATGAAATAAAAAAATATATATCATATTTTTTGTAATCCAAAATTTCGTCTCCCGTAATGAAAAATTCTAACTCCGTTCCTGAATAGTTTGATAGTAGACTCTTATTTATACAAATAAATTGTCTGCAGTTTCAAATTTAAAATCATTGGGGAATTACCCACATTCTCTTCAAAAAATTTAAAAAAAGAAAAGAAAAGAATGAAGTGTTTAAAGAGAAAACTAACTTGTACAAGTGAAGTTTGAATTATTAATCAATAATTTTTGAAAACTCTTCAACATATATCTAAAAAATTAAATAATTAAATTATAATAGAAAATATATAGTTGAGATGAGAGGAGTGGACAAGTGATTAAATGAAATAATTAATAGCATGTTGAATTAGGTTTGGACAGTTGTGATCCACTCAAAAGTCTAACAAGGAAATAGAGGAAGGGACAAAATCACTTGCATTGGATTAGGATATGTTGTCTAGACTTTAGTAATTAAGGATAAATCAAGTATTAAATGACCAATTCCAAACATGTCCTTTACAAATATTCCATCTTTTTTTTTCCTCTTTTTTTTTTTTTAAACATATGTCACTTGTGGGTTTTATTGGGACTTCAAATTTATTGGATATAATTTTGGATCAATCCTTGATTCATATTGAAATATACTAAATTTTGTCAAATTTAATAGATTAAATTTTGAAATAACAATTGAATCATACTAAAATATAACATATTAGATAAATATAAATAAATAACAATTATTAAGACCTACAAAATTCTTATGGTTGTACCATATTCCTACACAGAATCTAAACTCATATAAAAATAAATGATAATTATTAAAACCTACTAAATTCTTTTTTTTATTTTCTCCTGAACTCTAAAATACTTATTTTTCAATTTTTTAAGGCAGATATGATCATTTCACATATATATATATATATATATATTCTTACATTACAATCATATATGCATAAACTAATAATATAAAGTTATACTCTTACATTATTAATCACATTCCCCTATTGCATTTTTCAAAATATTTCCTCTAGAACATTTAAAACAAAATTAAATATTACCTGAATATTTTCAAAAAAAGAAATGAAGAGAGATAATTAATAATTAAATGAATCTTTACCCAAAACATACATCATGATTAACTGCAGAAGCAATATCGTTTCACGAGGCTTTGAGTTGGATTAAAACTTTATTTTTCTCTAATGTGATCTTTGAGCTTGATGCACGGGTTGTGGTTACGGCTATAGCTAAAAAGTATGTTGAATGAACTTGCCAACTGCAGTATTTGTTTTACTTGATGTTCAGCGAATCAGGCAGCTCACATTCTTGCTAAGGCTTTTGTTTCTAAGAATGGACATCAAGTGGGATGATCAAATCCCAATTTATCTCTCTAATGTTATCATTTTTGATATGCAATGAAATTTATCTTTTAATGTAAAAAAAAAAACATACATCATGATAATTCTCGCCCTTTTTTTGGGCATGAAAAAACTAAGTCATAAAATAGAAATGAAAAAAAAAATTCCCCTAAATTGCAAGGGCTATTAACAATCCCAGCTTATTATCTATCCCTCTTAAGTGTTTGTCACATGCAATGTAGCCAAGTGAGAGTACAACAATGTATTATGAGCATAATTATGCTACTATTTTTAGTACATAGATTTTCAGATGAGTGATCACTTTTATGACTAATTTGGTCACTCTTTTTCTATAAATGGAGAAAAATTGGACCAAGATTATGGGCTCTAAGTTGTGACTAATTGTGCTCTAGTAAAGTAAAAGGCCCCATTACCAGGCAATGCTAGCTGATCCATTAGTGGCCACAAGCCCATTTTGTGGCTAAAAAAGTGGATTAGGTGGGCCTTCACCATGAAATTGCAATTTCAACCACCAATTTAGCAAACCTAATTTCATGGGATGGGGTTTTGGTTGGGAGGGGGGGGGGGGGGATGTTGAGTTGTTGTGTCAATTAATTATTTCCATCACAAAATTAGTAAGCTTTCACCACAATTGACATGTTCATCTACTACATAAGTGTTCTTAGCTCCACCAAAAGAGTTTGCATGTGGCATTCACATATTATTTACATGCATATGTCATTGGGGTGCAATCCAATTGAGTTGAGTCAGAAAAAAAAGTTCGAGCTTGACATAAATTTGAAATATAAGTATTCGACTCAAACTTGATGAATTTAATATTTTGAATTCGAGCTCAATTCGATTAAATTCAACTTATCAAAAAAGTTTTAAACAATTGCAAGCTCATGCTAGAATTCAAAGTAAAATAGTAATAATGTAATATATATATATATATCTATTAATAAAATAAAATTAATATTTATCTGTATAGTTACTCGCAAATTTCGAGTTTAGACACAAACAGTCTGAACTCAACTTGTTTTGAACTCGAGCTTGACTCTCGAGACTCGTAGGTTAGTTCAATTCAATTCATTTGCAATCTATTGCCACATTTGATAGGTCACTTGAGTCTTGCTAGACTGAAACATATATTATAATCATTAAGGATCACGAAAACCTTAGGGACTATATTGGCTCATGTAGAACTATAATTTTAAGATTCATGCTTAAACATAAATCGATTATAACTTGATTTCAGATTCAAATATAATTTTTTGGCAAGTTCACGGTAACTTGATTTCAGGATACATTTAATGAGTTTGAAGGCAATTTTCTTGAAAAACGAATATCTAGACTTGGCATGACATAAATAATCTGAGTAAAATTCAAAACAAGATTTCAAATAAATATAGAATCAATATTGATAATCAAATAAAAAAAAGTTTTCAATAATCAATGGTGGAAAATTTTAATATTAATAATTATAAATTAAATAAAAAAAGAAATTTGGGTCAGCCCATATGTCTCGGTTGGCCCAGCCACAGACGGCCCCAGTGTCCAGCTCTTATTAAAAGGGCCCGGTTTCCAATTTTTGACCCAAACAATATTTAAATACTTTGACAAGAAAAAAACATAAGAAATATTTACAAATATGTACTTTTAGGATTAGTTTGGTCAAATAATTAATAAAATTAATTTCTTAAATTACATTCAATTATTTTTTTAGAATTTACCATAATAAATTATTCTTTCTATAAGACAATATTATCC
>JACGDI010002507.1:777589-791558 GCA_014898725.1 Jacaranda copaia | reverse complement strand
ATACTTTAATAATTTATATTTAAAATAAGATTTATATTTTATAAATTTTAAAGGTATTTTAAAAAATATAGGAGTGTATAGAAATACACTGGACTACTCTACATACAATCCAATTTAATTGTTGGGCTATTTAACCACCAAAAGCCCAATATGAGCCCACCCAGTAATTCCAACTATCCGGATCTAGGCCCAGATCAAATTCCTATGGAGTCAACACCATAACGTACGCTTGCTGGTTTCCCAACCGCAGGCGAACACGTGTCACTCTGTCAGCTACCCGAACTCGGAAACTCCCTGTGAACTGGATTTGATGAAATCGTTTGGGGTCCGCCCGAAAATTTCACTTTCACATCAGACACAGTGAGGAGGGAGAGGGAGAGAGAGGTATAATATAGTCTAGAGAGAGAAAGAGGGAGAGTCTCAGACAGTCAAAGCTTCTGTTGGAAATGAAAGCTCTCTGATACTAGCAAGCTCCCCATTTTCCACCTTTCCTTTTTTGTTTTTACAGTTTCTCTCGGAATTTTTAGGGTTTCTTTGATTTAGTGCGAGCTGTGTGTTACTTTCAAGCTCCGAAGTTGACAAAATATGACTGATCCGTAGCTGCAGGTATGTTTTCGTAAAGTTACTTTGTGAAATGCCAATGTAGTGAAATGTTTAGAAGATTAATTTGTGCGATGTTGTCTCTGATTCATTCTTTTTTGCGCCCTTCTGTTTTCTTCAGTTGTGATTGTTTTTACAGGTTGGGAGCTGAGGAGTGTTTTAATTTGAGCCGAATTGCGAGTGTTTACTATTTTTGGCGTTTACTGCAATGGCTTCGGGTGGTGTTGCGGCCGAGAAGCCGAAATGCGATGCGATGCTTGTGGACAAACTTCCCGAGGAAATCAATGAGATGAAAATCAAGGATGAAAAAGTGGAAAAGGTTGCTTTTTTGTGGAAATGTGTGGAAAATTTTGTCTGTTTTGTGTATATTTATGAAGACTTGGTGACACGGCTGGTTGTAACATATTTAATCTTTGTATTTTGAGTTTTGGTTGCAGGAAATGGAAGCAGCAGTCGTCGATGGAAATGGGACCGAGACAGGGCACATAATTGTAACAACTATAGGTGGTAAAAATGGTCAGCCTAAGCAGGTAATATGGTGGCATAGATAATTAATTCTAAAAATTATCTTGCTAGGATTGGTGCTTTTGTGGATGTATAGTGATTAAAGCCTTCTATATACTGAATGTTGACGTTTTAATTAACAATCTATGTTTTTAGGAATACCCTTGCTTGTTTAAACGGTCTAATTTTCTAAGCGATAGAATGACTGCAACTGATGGTGCTGGTGGTGGGGTTGGCAGCTTATGGAGGCTTACTTAAGAATTTAAGATATAATCATGAGCTTAAGATTTCATGTCGAACTGGGAACTTGTCTTAAGAATTTGATTGGAGTGATAGAAGTAAAATTTTTGTATGTTATATTACTTGAGAAATTTGTCTATTCTGTTATTATGTTTGGAAGGTTAAGTTTTATCTTTGTAGACTACAGTAAGTTTGTGTAAAAGGTATATCCCCGTGGATGTGTACTGCTGTAAATTTGTATAGTTTTTGGTCTTTATACTGAATGATGTTTGTTTTGTCATTATTTCTCTCTTTGAAGAGTGCCACTCTTTTCCCATGTTACCATGGTGTGCAGTCCAACTTGTTGAGCCTTAAATTATTGTGCATTTTCTTGTCAACCTGGTGGTGTTGGGGATCCTTCTATGTGAAAATTTCATATTGTCCACTTGGGTATGCACAGGGACATGACACGAGGCCCTACTAGATGTCATTAACCACTGTTCTCATATAACTGATATTGAAGTACTATTTCAAATTTGTCTATTTTATGCTGTATGGCTGGTTAGATTTCGTGTCACTTATTTGTTGTTTTGGATCCCTTTTATTCAGACTATAAGTTATATGGCAGAGCGCATTGTCGGACAGGGATCTTTCGGAATTGTGTTTCAGGTGAGTGCTACTGTTTTATACTTGTGTGGACCTCTAGTTTTAAACTGATTGTCTTTAGCTTGCTCTTGGGGCCATTGAATGGATTCAAGTCATTTTTTTTCCCTATTAAAAGAAAGAATGCAGCCACATCTATATTGTGTACAAATTAGACAATCACTGCCTTCAACTGTAGTGTACTGAAAATTAGAAAAATATTCAAAACTGTATCTGTTGTATTGCAGGCCAAGTGTCTTGAAACTGGTGAGACAGTTGCGATCAAAAAAGTTTTGCAGGATAAGAGATATAAAAATCGTGAACTGCAAACGATGCGTCTTCTTGATCACCCGAATGTAGTTTCTCTTAAGCACTGCTTCTTTTCAACCACTGAGAAGGATGAGCTTTACCTCAATTTAGTTCTTGAATACGTACCTGAGACAGCCTACCGTGTGGCTAGACACTATAGCAAAGCAAACCAGCGAATGCCTATGATATATGTCAAGCTGTACACATATCAGGTAAGCCAGCTTTCAGAGTTCGAAAGTTTCGGAATTTGGTCTTCTACTTGCATCCTCATAGCTTGATAAAATTTGCATTGCTCTGTTTAGACTAATATGTATATTTGTAATTTTGCTCTTTTAGTAGTTTGAACTCTGTACTGTAACATGTTTATTTCGAACTATAGTATATTAGCTCATGTCTTTTGCATTCAAGTGCTTATCATTTTTGCAAACATTCAATCTCAAAATCCCTTTCTTTCAGATAAATATTGATTAATGTGGTCATTTTATGCCTTTTTAAAAGGCATGGCTGTTGAGAAATTTATATGGCATAATTGTTGACATGAGTTGAATATTGTGAAAGATTAAGATGCAGTTTTTTGCTCCATATTGCTCATGGATATCTTGCTATACAGATTTTTAGAGCCTTGGCATATATTCATGGCATAGGAGTCTGCCACAGGGACATCAAACCTCAAAACCTTCTGGTATGCACTTGATGAATAAATAGTCGAACACATTCTAATTCTACAATCTGACAATTACATTCTATTTTTGCAGGTCAATCCCCACACCCATCAGCTCAAACTCTGTGATTTTGGAAGTGCAAAAGTTTTGGTATTGACGTTATGTTATACTTGTAATTGTGATACTGTGACTGATTTTTCTGTTAATCCCCTCCTTCAACAACCCAAAGCCGTCAGATTTGTTCTTGCTGGGATCACTTTAACTGAGTGAATGAGATTTCATCAGCCTAGAAGTTCCGCATGTAGTTATTTTCTTTTGAAAGAGAACAAACGTTCTCCAAATTTAAATTGAATAATCTTGCTTGATCATATTATTCCAGTGGATCCTTGATGTTTAAGCATTTCATTATTCACCAACTTTGCATGTCTTTGCTTTGCTATTATTATTATTGATTTTTTTTTCTGGATTTCCTTTTCTTTTTAAGACCTAAGTTTCTTGTCTATCAAAATGTGCCTCCTGTTTTTTTTATCCTGGGCACCTGCTACACCCATTGGAAAAAACCAAGTAAATGTTCTAGAATACTCCATCACATGTAATAGGTGAAAGGTGAGCCGAATATATCGTATATCTGTTCCCGGTACTATCGCGCACCAGAGCTGATATTTGGGGCAACTGAATACACTAGTGCAATTGACATCTGGTCTGTGGGCTGTGTTCTTGCTGAACTTCTACTTGGGCAGGTTGTTAACAAGCCTAAAACACTCATTGAAATAAGGAAAAATTTTGGAAAATATTGATAGTTTCTGGGTCTTCTCTTTTGACCATTTACTGGTTGGTCTTGTAGCCCCTCTTTCCTGGTGAGAGTGGAGTAGATCAGCTTGTCGAAATTATCAAGGTAACCTGTGCCTAATTACTTTAAAAGAATATCTTGACGCTCTAATTTGTTTCCTTTAATCTCCGAATGACAAAATTGAAAGTTTGTTTAACGCTTGTTATATGTAGGTACTAGGAACGCCAACTCGTGAGGAGATAAAATGTATGAATCCAAATTATACAGAGTTCAAGTTCCCCCAAATCAAGGCCCATCCGTGGCACAAGGTTGGGATCCATCTCACGTGGTTAATGCACGCTCCTTACAATCCTGTTGCCTGTTTGTATGCTGATTACGTTTTTGTTTCCTTTTTCCCAGATTTTTCACAAGCGGACGCCTCCTGAAGCTGTAGATCTTGTGTCAAGACTACTTCAGTACTCTCCTAACTTAAGATACTCTGCTGTGAGTATTCCAACTCCTTGATGTCTCTGTTGTGGCTATGTCATCTCTTTCTTTGTTAGTATTAGGTGCTTAAAGCCAGACTGAGTTGAATTTTAGACCCCTAAATTAGCTCAAGGAACATAATTGGACCAATATTTAAATATCTGGCATTTGTTTTGGTTGCTTTCCAATGATTCCTGTATTCTTTTATGTATTTTTTCAGCTGGAAGCATGTATGCACCCATTTTTCAATGAACTCCGTGATCCTAGTTCTCGGCTTCCTAATGGTCGTCCATTGCCTCCCCTTTTCAACTTCAAACCTCCAGGTCTTCCCCCTCACATTTCTCACAACCTTTGTTATATTTTCAGTTTCACCTTTTATTTTTCTTCACCCCCCCCTTCCCCCCACCCTCACCTCTGGCCCTGATTCAAGTTTCTGCATTTTCAGAGTTGAAAGCTGCATCTTTGGAGCTACTATCCAAACTAATACCAGAGCATGCTAGGAAGCAGTTTCCATTCCTTGGTTCCTAAGGCTTCTGGAAATGCTGATGTACCATGTGGATACCAGACTGATCTGCATGTTGTGTTATACTTTCTATGCTGACAGAAGAACTCAGACCTCTTTTTATACTGACTTGTATTGTTTCGCTATCTAATATCAAATTTAATCCTCTTTAACTTCTATTTTGTTTTTCATACTTCGCATTCAATTTGGAGAAATCGAATTCTGGCATTTCATTTGTAGCTATGATGTTATACAATCTTTTATGCTGGCATTTCATAAGCATAATTTAACAGCATACGCTTCTCTGGAATCCTGATGAGCCTCAATGCTGCTAATGTGAGACTAATCTAAACAGGCCCATCCATGGTTTGCTGTATGACTGTCAGAATCCTTTCTGTGGGGCACAGTTATAATTGTGATGACAATTGCAGGACTTGCTGAAAAATATAATGAAGAGTTCAAGCAACCAGGGGCTCAACTACAATGACCATTGCCCAATTACCCCAAAGAACTTGAATTTATGATCAAATCTATTAACAAAAGAGGAAATTTATTACCAAGCTACACATTCTTCCCTACGAAATTCCAATATAAGTAAATTAACCAAGTCTTTATATGATCGAATAGTTATTAAAAAAAAAAAAACCGGCTCAATTTGGAAATTTTTTTACTTAATTTTTCCAAAATTTTTGGCTTCTTGTCTGAAATTTTGGCCCAATTTGGTAAACCCTTGACAAATCTCCCCCAAGGGAATGGCATTAAGAAGTGCAAGAACGTATGTATCCCTTCCCTTTGTCTATGGCAATATGTGATCAAATTATAATTGCAAAGATTTTTCACTTTCATGCTGGGATTCATTGCAACTATGAAAGGATGATGCTACAACTCTCTCAAGATAAGTGATGCAACCAAATTTTATGTGCAAAATATTAGCTTAGTGCATTTATTTCATTTTTCTCTTTTTAAAAATAAGGCCCCTTATTTTCACACAATCCCCAAAATGAAAATTAATCCTTTAAACCAATTTGATTTATCTTTCTTAGCAATCAACTTACAGAAACATACTAAGGGGTGCTTGGAAAATCCTCCCTTTTAATTAATTTGATTCATTTTTCTGAATAATCCATTCAATTATGAAAATTATCAAACGTTTCGAAAATACTAGAACAATTTAAAAATGATCGAAATAGTTGAAACGTGAATATTCTATTACTTTATTTATCTTCATTGCTCTCTCAATGGCCAACAATTAAAATTTTTTTTCCTTTTTTCAATAACAACAAGTGTGTTCTGAATAGTCAACAAGAATAATGTGCTTGATGACTAATATGTACACCAATTAAAATAAAGAATTTTTATAAATAAAAATTCAAAATACACCCCAAAAGTTAATTCTAAAAGGACAAAGTACTAGACATCTTTATCTTTACATTACTTTCAAAAAAATAACTTGCCTACACTTGAGTGTATAGAATTCATGCTACTCGCTTCCCAGTGTTCCCACTACCCTACCATCCATACTCATTGTTCCTGTAGTCCACCTAAGTTAGCCCACAACTGTCACTTTATAAAATCATATTCAATTCCTCAAATAAGTTTAAAAAAAAAAATTCAAAATCCAATAAATTTTGGATCATCTTTTTTGCACTTGGCGCGTTGGGTAAATTATCAGTATTATTTATTTCTACGGTTTGCTGAAATGGCATATATATTGCGTTAACACAGAGGAAAAAGAGTCAGTCTGCTTATTGCTGGGGAGGAATCTCTTTCTCTTTCTCTTTCTCTTTCTCTTATATCTCTTCCTCCCCAAAAATTCTTTTTTTTTTTGGTCTAATGCGTTTATCTCATTTGAATTTAGAGTTACGTGCATCTGTTGTGTATGTTTACGGGCTACTTTTTGCTTTATTTTTTTCTGTTTGGTGATTTTCAGCTGTCAATGGTTTTTAGCTGTTTCGTTTGTCTTCTATTGTTGTTGTGTTTTTTTCATTAACTGTGTTTTTGATTTTTATTTGCAGGAAATGATGCAGTTTGGGTTTTGTTTAAAGATAGTTTGAGGAAAGGATTGACGTTGAGAGTAGCGCTCGTGAATGATTTTGTGAGGATCATCTGAATGCCTTGTGTTTTGTTGACTTCCTTTCTCCATGAGAATTGCTGGTTTTTTGTGATTTTTAATTTTGACGCATTTTAATTGATAATTGTAATGTATCGACGACCATGCGAAAAGGTGAGAGTGTTGAATTTGATTCGTGGAGTTTCGTTCTAATGCTTAGAGTGATTCCCGGGCGGGTGGTGGGGGTGAGGGGGAAGAATTAGGGTTCTGCTTTAATTCCAAGAAATTACTAGAGGATTTCGTTAGTTCGTGGAAGTTGAAGTTGATTTAAGTAGTTAAGGATTAGATGGCAGTCATAATTGGTGTGGCCGCCCAAGGCTGTCTGAGAATTATCAAATTTTCTAAATAATTCTCAATTTGGAGACCCTTTTCTAGATCAAAAGGAGAAAAACCTCAGGGTTCTTGTCTATATCAATATGTTGATGACAATTCTGTGTGTTGTTGGCATGGCTTCATTAAGAAACATGTATGTGTTGTTTTACTGCATATAATAGCCAATGCTTTTTTCTGGGGAAAAAAATAAGAAAAGAAAAAGATGCTAAGTATTATGTAAGTGAACTAAAAGTAACATTTTCCTTTTTGAATCACTAAAGATCAAAATATTTAGCCTGTCCATCAGTTTCATCAATTTGATTTTTACTTCATTGAATGCTTTATTGAGCAGGTTGAGGTTCTTTGCTCAGTGAAAACTTGGGGAATATGGTAGATTCTTGTCCCTTTTTCTTTTTTAATGTTGTCTTTGATAACCGGAAGAATCATAATTTGGCATCTTCTTTTCATATTTATCAGATATTCATGGTTTTTCCTTCCACTTTTAGCTTGTTAGCTTTACCCTGTTATATGCGTGCCCAATGTCTATGTGAAGGATGGAAATGCATCTGGAGAGGAAAGCGCCAGTATTGATTGGACTACAGATGACGAACTGGAAATTCTTTCAGAAACAGTGACACCTTCTCAGCCAACTCTAACAAATTGTGGTGGAGAAGCTATCACTAGCAATGTGGAGGTAAAGCTGTAGGCTTGTATTGATGGCTCTAAATGCTTTGGAGTGTATTTATCAGTGGGCCAATTAATTTCAGACACAAAAGACTATCTATTCAGCCATTTCATGTTTACCAATTTTTTTCACATAGGTGACTTTGAGATCTTTGAAAACTTTTTCAATCATCTCCTTTCTCAAATGCATAGCATTTCTTTGAGTCAGTTGTGACTGTTCCTCAAAATCCCAAGAGCTGTGTATGTTATCTTTATACAGTTGTGTTACATTGTAGATCTCTCTTCTTAATGATTAAAAAAGAAACAATTCTTATTTGTCTTGACCTGGAAGAAAATATTTATCTGTGAAAAACTTTGTGTCCATATGTTTCTATGTTTGGCAGCAGGGGTTGCAATTTCCAACACAAAATGATAAGTCAGCATGAGTTTGACGTGAAAAATTGGGTGTGGGTCAACTAATTTTGGGTTTAGGTCCAATAAATTTGACATAAATAGGAAAGTCAAACAAAAAAGAAAAAAAGGTTGGGTTGGGTGAATTACAGGTTACATAACAACCCAGATTTTGATTTTGGGTCACAACACCTAAACCCATTTGAACCTACCCAACCCAACCCAGAGTAACCAAGTAAAACTTTTAAACTTTTTGGCAAATATTGTACATGTGTTGTGCTTGCTAGGGATGGGAATCTGAAAACTGAGCTTATGTGTTATTTTGTAAAATTAATGAATGTTAGTTACATAAACAAATGAGAATCACAACAAGTTAGGGTTGACACTTTTAGGGTGCTATTAGGTTAGATTCGGGTTAAGGAAGTTAATGTAATACCCCCAACCCAACCTTATACGAACCCAGCTGATCCATCTGAATTGCCACCCCTATTTGGCAGCTTCATCTTATCAGGACCCCTGATCTGGAGAAAGGAAAGTCAATGTGGATCCTTTTGTTTCTATCTGATATTTTTAAAATCATAGACACGCATGGAAAGTGGATGGGAAGGAAAGGAGCGTGTGGAGATAGACAAAATTACCTATTAGATATCTGTGTTCTTTTTTCTTATGATTGACCAATGGCTTGATGCCGCTAGCATAACAAAAGCAAGAACTGATGGTTTTACAATCTGTGCACATTTTTTCTGATATATATATATATCTAATAATTTTTTTTTTTTGATTAATTCCTTATTCTGTATGAAGCCAAGCTCATCTGAAGGTGTTTCTCGTTTCAAGTTGATCAATCATTTCGTTGGAATGGGGTTTTCAGAAAAACTGGTCTCAAAGGCCATTGAGGAAAATGGTAGTGACACTATAATGCATTGAACAATGGTTTGTTTGAATAACAGCGGTCTCTAACTTATCAGAGTATCATGCAGGAGAAGGAGACACGGAATCAATACTGAACACCCTTTTAACATACTCGGTGAGTACTGCCTGCACGTGGCTTCATATAATCTAATAAGAGAAAATGACTGCCCCATTTTTCACCAGTAGACTCTGAGGTATTTTTTACTGTAAAAAATAGTAAATGAGTTCCAGTGCTCAGAATAGGGTAAGCAAATCCACTTTCTGTTGCATTGTTCAAGAATAAATATAGGGATTGAATCTTAGCATCCAAATAGGCACTTAAATTTCCAAGGCTCTCATCCTTCATCACACAAATTAATTCTCCCAGTTCTTCATTTTCATGCACTTGTCAAAATTCTCCTTAGGAGTCCATTGAGCATTTATAATCTACATCGGGTTTTGCAGACTCTTGAAGATTCTCCTCAAGAACAGTTGAGCATGAATTCTGATCCATGCTCATCTGATTACAATGAGAACATTCTGGATGATCTTTCGGACATGGACAGCTGGTCCGAAAATGAAATAGAGGTATGTGATGCATTACTATTTCTCTCTCCTTTCCACATTTATTTGTTATGTTTTCAGGTGCATGCAAGAGATAATATTAAATATTAGTGCATTCCAAATTGCTTTATGTTTTATTTATGTCTGTCGCAAGGCAAATACATCTGAACTGGAACATGCATACCCTTTAGTTTCTTTTTATCAGATATGCACATAGTTTTCCACTGCTTCAGTCTGCAGTACACATTTGGTATCATGACTTCACTTTATCCCCCTCCTAGATGGAAACTGATAAACCTGGTGTACTGTTAGTTATCTTCTGAATTGCCCCAAATCCTTCATCATAGAACTGAATGGTCAGTCCCTGTTTTTTAGTTTTGTTTATAAAATGATTCTGATTTGTTGATTGCTTTGAATAAATATTATGCTACCAGTGCCCACAATTTGCGTGTGGTTATGATCTTGTATCTACCTACTAGAGAAATTGTTCAAAAATTCAGATAACCTCACTAAATGTGTACCAGTACTGTTGGAACTGAGTTTCTTGCTATTTGTAGTCTAAATCCTGAAAATCTACCCACATGGTCTTGATTTTGTTAACTATTCTTCTCCCTGATTTCACTTCAAAAGGTTTTACTTCGACAGTTTCTTATTTGGTTCTTAAAGTTTTCTGTGATTATTTAAATGGTTTCTCTATGTTCAAACAATAATCATTGATATTTGGTAATTAGACAAGCATTCATGATCATTTTAGTGCATTTCCTACTCCGTCTGATTTGTAGGGCTGAATAAGAACTTCCTTTTGTAGGACAAGAATGATTCCATTTCTGAGAAGCATAAAATGTTGTTATCCTTGGCCAATACCGGATCTTTGTCTGAGAAAGAGAAAAAATTGCTCTCCTTAGCAAATATGGGATACACTGTGGAAGAGGCTTCAATAGCTATGGACAGATGTGGTCTGTACATAATATGCAACTAATTATTTCTTATTTTTTGGGCAGCTGTCTGTGATCTAATCATGCATGATATACATATCCTTTTAAAACCCATTTGAATTTAACTTGTCTTCTTTTCCGCATAACTTGTCTCATTCGTCTCCTTCACCTCTACCAATTGCACTTAGTATTCACTATATGTTATGCAGATTTGGGAGTAACATTCCTATGAAAAATCTTAATTGTTATTTAATCCTCAGAGAGGATACGAAATATGGAGTGGCATGCATATATTCACAGACTCAAAAGTACGGGAAATAGAGTGACATTCCATAGCGCTAAGCAACCCTAAAAATCATTTTCTTGCTATGTCATTGTTGCAGGCCCTGATGCCTCAGTTGCTGTTTTAACTGATTTTATATGTGCTGCTCAAATGGCTAGAGAAGAAGACTGTTATTTGCCTGAAGACGATCTCAAGGTTAACTTTCTCCTCATTGATTTAGCATATGTATTTAAATTCCATGACGACTAAGGGTGACTGATATTTCAACATCAATTAATTTTGGAGAATTTTGACTGACCAATTTCTAACATGTCTTCACAGCCAAAGCATTTATATAACGGAACAAGCAAAAACAAAAAGAGAAAGTATTATGAGATGTGTAAAAGGAAAAACATCATTGAGGAGACAATTCGTCTGCCCAACCCAATGATAGGATTTGGCGTGCCTTCTCTGCAGCCTGAAAATGTTCATCGTTCTTTGCCAGAATTAGCACGAGGTCCTCCATATTTTTATTACGAAAATGTGGCCCTTGCCCCTAAGGGAGTCTGGGACACTATATCCAGATTTCTGTATGATATTGAACCAGAGTTTGTTGACTCAAAGTATTTCTGTGCCACTGCAAGAAAAAGAGGGTATGTGCATAATCTGCCAACTGAAAACAGATTTCCTCTCATTCCCCTTCCACCTCTTACCATCCAACAAGCATTTCCATTGTCAAGAAAGTGGTGGCCATCATGGGACACACGAGATAAATTGAACTGCATACAAACCGCTATTGGAAGTGCAAAACTGACAGAGAGAATCCGCAGTTCATTAGAGAGGTATGACAGCGACCCGCCCGAAACAGTGCAAAGATTTGTTCTTGAACAGTGTCGGAAATGGAATTTGGTTTGGGTTGGAAGAAACAAGGTTGCCCCTCTAGAGCCTGATGAAGTTGAAATGCTACTTGGCTTCCCAAAGAACCACACAAGAGGAGGTGGGATAAGTAGAACCGACAGATATAAATCTCTCGGAAACTCTTTTCAGGTTAGCAATTACATATCGTATTGGATTTTCATATAGTTCAATTTGTTTCACTAGCAAAATCTTCAATTCATGATTTTGATGCGTAGGTTGACACGGTGGCTTATCATCTATCCGTCCTAAAGGACATTTTCCCGAACGGCATAAACCTGTTATCCCTTTTCTCTGGAATTGGAGGTGCAGAAGTTGCACTTCACAGACTCGGCATTAAACTGAAGAACGTCGTTTCAGTTGAAAAGTCGAAAGTGAACAGAGATATAGTGAGGAGTTGGTGGGAGCAGACGAACCAGACAGGTAATCTGATTGACTTTGATGATGTTCAGCAGTTTGATGGCGAGAGATTAGAACAGATAATGAGCACTGTAGGTGGCTTTGATCTAGTAGTTGGTGGTAGCCCTTGCAACAATCTTGCTGGAAGCAACAGAGTGAGCAGAGATGGCTTGGAGGGTAAAGAATCTTCACTCTTTTATGATTATGTTCGTATACTGGATTTGGTCAAGTGTATCATGCGTAGTAGGCAGCTGTAACTTCAATTGAAACCAATTTGATTGTTGCACGTTTTGCTTAAGTGTTAATTATTTCCTTTTCTTCTTGAACCTGCCAATAATTTGCCTAATTGGAGATGTGACTCCATATTTTTGTGATGAATGTAGACTGAGGGCTGTGCCTTGAAAATTATTATTCTTGGAACTAACTAGTGGCAGTGCTAGAAGTTCAACCAACCTTATGTTGTGCATTAGTTTCTTCTCAGGCTATTGTTAGAATTGTTTGGAAAGTTGGTGTATATTACAGGGTAAGAGGGTATTTGGTTAAACTTATCTAACAGGACTTATAAGTTCCTATATCTAGTAAGAGGATTTTATAACTTATGAGATATTAGTTGTTTTTGTTTTTGTTTTTTTTATTTTTTATTTTTTTTTGTGTTTGGATAAAATAAGATTTTGAAGTTTATAAGATGTTAATAATGACAATTTTGTAATTAATTTGATTAAAATTAAGGGAGCTTGTTAAGATTTTAAAAATAAGTTATGAATTCCTAACATGATGTTTTCAAGATAGTTGTGAACAATTGCTATTTTTTCAAAAAGAATTTACAAGTTCTTAATATTTTACTTTAAGTATTTAAGCTTTTGTTGTTTTTTTTCACTAAATATTTTTTAATTTCTTATAAGTTCTCAAATATTTTGAAAATTTGATAAGCTCATCCAAATATTTTTTGAGATGTAAGACTATAAATAAATAAAGATTAAGAAAATTCATTTATTTTTTGAAATAAATAATTGGATATATGAATAAATACAAATAAAGAATTCTATATGTAAATGTAAATGTAACAGAATGTTTAATATTCATTAATTAAGTGGCATCGCCTTTATATTTGCATTCAAATTTTGATGAATTTTTGGTGTGTATGCGCAATGTATGTATTAAAAAATTTAATAATGTTAAAAAGTCTATGTGCAAGAATGCAACTCATTTCTTTTCTTTTACTATTTTTACACGCGTGTACTTATTTAACATATTTAAAAATTTATTTAATAATGATTTAATTATTATTAGGTAATTATGTCACAACTCAAAGATAACTATTTCCCAATAATTAATATTCCTATAAATAGTTAAAATAGTTTTTGATTTGTGCGATATGCGATATTCAATTAGTACTTCAAACTTATCTTGATATATTTTAGATTATAAATAATATATATATATATATATATACATAACAAACATTTATCAGAATAGACAATTGCTAATCAAGTTATTACCAAAACACATAGGGCCTATTTATTTATAAACTCCTAATATATTTTTCAACTCTCAAAATTTAAATAAATAAAAAATACACATTCCCAACCCCACTCCCAAAATGCAAAATTCATTCTTCAAAGTACTCTTACTATTCACACTCTAATACATTCCCAATACTAATTACTTGTTATAAATTATTCCCTTCACATTCATATATATACATATATTACCACTAATTCAATCTATATATACATATATATAAACATTTTTAAAATATCTATTTTACCCCACAAATCCAACTAAAAAGTTATTAATGTGACATTTTGTCCTCT
>JACGDI010002507.1:743412-777489 GCA_014898725.1 Jacaranda copaia | reverse complement strand
CACACCACATCATCCAACTTTACATATACATATATATAACACATAAAAAAATTATTTTCACCTTAAAAACCCAACAAAAAAATAATTAATTTTACATTTATAATAAAATTTGTTTCTTCTCAAAAAATAAAGAAACAAACAATTCATTCTCAAATCATTTTTCATATTTCTCTAAAATAAAAAGAAACACTTAACACATTCTTCAAATTTTTTTCTAAAAATTTATTCTCCCAAATTTTTTTCTACAAAATACCCAAAACATAAAAAAACATAGGTAATATTTGTTTGCGAATTATGTATTTTGAATTATATATTTTGAGAGAATGAGTTTTGGGAATGAGATTGGCGAATGTGAAATTTGTATTGGAGAATTTGATGTACGTTTGTTTATAATTTGAGAAAAGTAAGAAAATTATTTTGAAAAAATTTGGTATGTTTGTTTATGTTTTGGGAAGAAACAAATTCTATTGTAGCAATCAAATTAATGCATTTTTATTGTTTTGAGAGGAAACAAATTCTACTGTAGCAGTCAAATCAATATCTTTTTATTGGGTTTTGAAGATGTAAATGAATTTTAATAGTATTTTTATTATGATATAATAATAAAATATTATGATATATAAATATATATATGATGGTAATGATTATGATATAAAAAATATAAAATTTTTGGTTATTTATCAATTAAATTATAAAAATAATTTAATTATTTTAAAAATTATTATTTTAAAAAAAAAATATTTAATTATATTATTTTATAATAGTTTTATTTTAAGAGAATGTAACCAAATATAACTACAGTGGAAACATTCCTAAAGAAATTTCTCATACTAAAACATTCGCAAATAGTATACAAATTTTTGGCAGACAGACGCCCTCAAATCCTCAACATGGTGCGGGTACGTTCCACCAAGTGGCAAACAAAATTCAAAAAGCCAACGTGGGTACTAAACGGGACACGTCATCCAACATTAACCATGGTTAAATATTGGAACCATACATGGGTTGACATTTCATTTTCTTCTGATATTAATACTCCCCAGCCATCTCTGTCCTCACTTACTCACGCTTTTGGTTTCTCGGAAGCGTTCTCTGTCTCTCTCTAAACTATATATACACATTCCCATTTGTATGAAAGCTCAACTGTTGATCGCTTTTTAGAGAGAGAGTCTTCGGGGAAGCGGCCTGGAAGAGGAGCATTTTTCTGTTTTGTCCTTTTCTGTTTGGAAATCGACGGACTAAGGTTTCTTTATCGCTTCTTGCCCTAAATTTCTGGTGTTTTTTTTTTTTTTTTGACATTTTCTGTTGTGGATTTGTAGTTTCGCTAGATCGGAATGTAATGCTTGAGAAATGCATGTTCATTCGGCGAGCATATCCGTGATGCTATTTTTTAGGGTTTAAGATGTGAAAGTTCTTATTATGTGTGTTTGGCTTTTGAATATTTTTTTATGTGTGTGCATTTTTATTTTTATTTTTTGGTTTTCTCTGTTACACGGATGAAATATTATATTATGTGTGCTAGGCATTGCTGTTAACGCATGCAGGCTTTTTGAGGGTTTGTTTTGTATTTGTGTTTTATAAGTGGTGAACTGTTATTTTATGACTTCGCTTTAGGGATGCCAGTATGTTTTGTGTGTTCTGTTCTTTTTTGTTTTTTATCTGATGAAATCTGCATTTTACATGATTAAACTGTTCTTTATATGGTATTTCCGCTTTATATATTTTTGGCTTCTTATGTTCCAGTTGTGTTTTGTTGTTTGTGGCTTGGGACTTCTTTTTCCTGTATTGCTTCTGACAATGAATCTAATCAAATATACTATTTTAATTTTGGCTCTTATCCAGTGTGATAAACATTCAATGATTTTTTCATTCTGGGTTTCTAATCTCTGTTTTACTTTTCTTTGGGATATTTGGATTTGTTCATGCTACAGGATAATTAAGAGGGAACGTTGTGATATGGCAGCTGCTGCAACTGCCTCTTCTTCTAGTGTACGGTATGCACCAGAGGATCCCACCCTCCCAAAACCATGGAGAGGACTGGTTGATGGTAAGACTGGCTATCTTTACTTCTGGAATCCAGAGACCAATGTAACGCAATATGAGAGACCTGTCGCATTGTTGCCTACAAACTCTGCACTGTCCCACAAATCTTTGAGCTCGTCTGTTCAAAGTTCCCCAGGTCACTGGAGTGAAAATGATAATGAAGATGGACATAACAAAGGTAGCAATGGTGTCTCAGAAAATGTTGCTTCTGGGGCAGGAACTCATCAGGTGTCTGAAGTGATTTTTCATAAGTTTTCTTGATTTACGTGAAGTTCTGATTATGCAGAGTTTATCTCAAATATTGAAAGTTCTCTTATCCAATATTTATGGGTTTTGCATGGTGAGTTGAGAATTATTGATCTGCCCTGTTATATTCTCCCTTGAACGTATTCAAGAATGAACTTCAATGACTAATGGTTTGAATTTATATATTGTTTTCAAATTTCTTTTTGCGCCTGGTGCAACTCATTCTCATACACGGAGCTCTGAATGTAACTGGATTTGTTGCTTTTCACATTACATATGTAATTCTTGCACAAGAATTTGTATGTATAAATTTATGAAAATTCTCCTACTTTGTGTTAGACTGCCAGAAGCAGATCAGATTATTCACTGAATGATCCAAATGTGAAAACCAGTGCTCTGCGGGGACCATGTGCATCTAAAGTTACAGAAACTGGTTTATCTGGCGAGGCTTATTGTCATCGTCATGAAATATCTGTAACTGTAAGCATCTATATCATTTCATGCATTATGTGTATATATATTCCTAGCAATAGCATTTGTATGTTCAGATCTAAAGAGGTGGTGTGTGGCACTCTCTGTTCATATGGGCATGAGATATTCCTTAAGCTAGATTAACCTAAGCCTCGCATCTTAGAATCCAGTGGAGTGGTGTAAATTTTTTTTTGGAGAAGTAAACTACCCTAGAGTTTGGATCAGTAATATGGTTTGACCTTGAGAAATTTGGTGCTGATAGGGTTTTGCTGTTTAACAGTGCAATATTTAGAAGCTTTGGTAATTTTTCTGAAAATGTGAACTGAGACCGTGCTGGAATAGCACACTTGTGTTTCTGGTTGTATTATTTATGTTTTTGTGGACTTATTTTTATACTTTGCTTTCAGCCTGTGTGTTTCTTACCAATTATTTCTTAAATTTTAATTGGTTGATTCTACTCAATTGGCTAGGGAGATAATGTGCCCCAACCTTTCACCTCATTTCAAGCCACTGGTTTTCCTTCAGAGATTTTGAGGGAGGTATGGCATCTTTTGTATCTTTATAATTTCTTGACTGGTAGATGCATTATTAGTCTGAACTGTTAACGAAATAAATTTTCTGCAATGTTCAAGTACGTCTGGAGGTACATTGTGGGGTTAAGCTCATGCTTGAATTTTTCCCTTTCATACTTTCTGATGCAGGAACGATATTTGCTCCAGGGAGGAGCCAAATGTCGTACACTGTGCCGCCTTCATTTGGGGGCTTTCATGTAATTGGAGTGCCCTTATTGGTGGACCAATTTATGTGAAGGCTTTCCAAATCATCCAGACTTAGCCTGGAGTTCTCTTGGCAGTGATTCGCTGTGTCCTTGGTCTGAATAGAAGAGGCATCCTCCTCCTCTTGCTTGCATCAGCAAGCAATGCCTGACGTCGTAGGAGAATGATGTTTCTTCTTTCCTTGGGCACTTGCATGAGTTCAAACAAGCCAATGAAAATTTTTGAAGCACTACCTCTACTTATGGGTTTTGACTTTTTCCATCACATTTTCCAGGCACAACATGCTGGTTTTTCTGCTCCAACTCCAATCCAGGCACAATCGTGGCCGATTGCTATTCAAGGTCGTGATATAGTGGCCATTGCCAAGACAGGATCTGGGAAGACTTTGGGTTACTTGATTCCTGGATTTATTCATCTGAAGAAAAGGTGTAATAATCTTAAATTAGGTCCAACAGTTTTGGTTCTCTCACCAACAAGAGAGTTGGCTACTCAGATACAAGATGAAGCTGTCAAGTTTGGAAAATCTTCTAAGATATCTTGTACGGTATGATTTTTATGATGCCTTCTTCATAATATTCTGCAAATTTGATTCTGTGTCTGTATAAAGCTGCTTATTAGTTGTGCATATTCAAATAAACTTGCTGTGTTGAATGGGTTATTATTTCTTGTATTCTATGTCTGTAAACCTCCTTTCTGTGTGGCATCTGTGTTTATATAGTCATTAAAGTTATACTGTTTTGGGATTGAGTAAGGTCTTTGTGTTTGTTTATGGTCTATATGAGCTTTCTTTTCTCGGTGTTGGTTCTAGACACTGTTGACAATATAAACACATGTGAGTGCGGTTATCTTTCCCATGTTTCTCTGAGTTTCTTGCTGATATTAGTTTTGATCTTTGTCTGATCAAGTGTTTATATGGAGGTGCACCTAAAGGTCCTCAATTGAAAGACCTAGATAGAGGCGTGGATATTGTGGTGGCTACTCCGGGTCGATTGAATGATATTCTGGAGATGAGGAGAGTTAGCCTCCATCAAGTGTCATATTTGGTATTAGATGAGGCAGACAGGATGCTGGATATGGGTTTTGAACCCCAGATAAGGAAAATTGTGAAGGAGGTGCCTTCTCGTAGGCAAACCCTGATGTACACAGCAACATGGCCAAAGGAGGTGCGCAGAATTGCTGCTGATTTACTTGTTAACCCCGTTCAGGTTAACATTGGAAATGTTGATGAGCTTGCTGCGAACAAGGCAATAACCCAAGTACATTTTCAAATAATCTCTCCTCACAGTTTATCTTCTTAAATGCATGTTGAGGTTTTACCTTTTTGGCTGCATTTGAGATGTATTGGATTAACTTAGCAGTTCTATTTTTTGTTATAGCATGTTGAAGTTTTGTCACCAATGGATAAGCGCCGGCGCCTGGAACAGATATTGAGATCTCAAGAACCAGGATCAAAGATAATTATTTTCTGCTCTACAAAGAAAATGTGCGATCAACTTGCATATAACTTAACCCGGCAATTTGGTGCTGCTGCTATTCATGGAGACAAATCTCAGGGTGAGAGGGATCATGTGTTGAATGAATTTCGGACAGGAAAGTCGCCAGTGCTTGTTGCCACTGATGTTGCTGCTCGTGGACTGGACATTAAGGATATCAGGTTGGTGGCTGTTAAGTTGATCTTGTTGATATTGGAATAGCCATAAATTAGTTGTTTTGTTAAACTACTCCACATGCATGAAAAAAGAAAACCTGAAAATGGTATTTGGATCTACTGTGGTGCGGCCCCATATGTGTGACTCATAGTTTTTGGTACTTGTAGAATATGTTTCTCTCTCTCTTTTTGTCTTTTTTTTTTAATTTTACTGTTAGTGGTGGAAGCTTGTTCATTGTTATTGTTTAGATGTTCTTCATCCCGATATATAAGCTTTTATTATCAATGTTCAGGATCTGCTGAGGGTGCTAGTTCTGCAATAACAGGCAATCTGGTCTGTTTGTATTTTGATATGTGATGACAATATCTATACTGTTGCAGGGTGGTGATAAATTATGACTTCCCAACAGGAATAGAGGACTATGTTCACCGAATTGGAAGGACTGGAAGGGCAGGTGCCACTGGAGTGGCTTATACTTTTTTCTGTGATCAGGATGCAAAACATGCATCAGATCTTGTCAAACTTCTGGAAGGAGCAAATCAAAAAGTTCCTGCTGAAGTTCGTGATATTGCTTCCCGTGGTGGTGGGATGGGAAGGGGAAGGCGTCCATGGGGCTCAGGCCCTCATGGACGTTATGATTCTTCCTACAGTGGAAAGGACGGGGGAAGGGGAGGAGGTTGGGGAATGTCATCATCTCAGGTTGGAGGTGATTATGATGGCAAGCAGCGTGATAGGTATGCAATGGCTTTTGATTGGCTTGCTCTTGTATGTGGTTCGTGTGGTTTAATATTGACTTTTATGCACACAGAGATGATTCTGGATCCTTTGGACATAACACAAATGCTGCTGGAAGCTTTCATTATAAGAGCTTTCACGAGAGCATGATGGCTGCTGCAAATGATGGAGGTAGTAGCTGCAATCGCAGCAGAAGCCCTAACAGGAATTCAGGATGGGCTGAGAATCATGATGGAGACCGTAGTCGTAGCCGTAGCCCTGAGAGATTTGGAGCTCCACCCATCCAGCGCAGTTTTCATGAAACTATGATGGAGCAGTCTCAATCATCTCCACCTCAAGCCTCAGCTCCACCAGTCCGACGCAGTTTTCATGAAAGTATGATGGAGCAGGCTCAATCATCCCCACTTCGAGCCTCACATAATGATGATGCTAGTACCTGGGAATGTATGAGTCATGATGACCCTAAGAGTCATCGTGAGAATTTGCTCTCCCCTCCTGATGCTAGCAAGAAGGAAGCTGTCAGAGAATCACATGAGAATGCCACTCAAGCATGGGGAAGATCATCTCCCAGGCAATTGGCTGATGAACAAAGTGCCAATTTACCAAACTCCAATAACAGAGAGGAAGAGGAAGGTATGCTGACAGCAGAAGAGGATGTGATAACTCAAGACAACAATGCATAGCTTGGAGCATGGAACTGAGGATCCACAGCCTTGTTGCATCTGACCTCCTTTTGACGGTACATTTATTCCCCGTGCTTTGATGTTCTAATTACTATTGCTTTTAGTGTTGTAGCTGCCTGCGGGGATTCATCTTGTGTAATTAAAAGACTTAAAAAGAGTACTTTTTAGTTGAAGTTTCCCACCTAAAAGTGATGTCTGGTAAACTTTCTTAAGCTGGCCAGTTTTTGCTGTGCATGTTTTCTGCTGTGCTGGCACAGGCTTACAGGGCTATAGATGGAAGTGCCAATGCCATTGCCAATGATCTTGGGACAGTGCTTTTTGTTGTAAATGTAAATCTATGGTTGATATGTGTATGTTTTTTGTTTACTTCAGTTTATCTTTAAGAAGATATTTTATGTCCAGTAATACGTGAGTAACTCCCGATATAGTAGTAAGAGAGGTGGATGGACTCATTGAGATCCCATGATGATAGAACCATGGTAAATTGGCGCTTTGTACTTTTACATAATGAATGATCACTACTTATGGGAACTTTGATAATTTAGCAGTTCTAAGCATGAAGGTATAAGATAAAAAAAGTGTCTAAATAGTAATTTCTCTCATTAAGGTATTTGGTTTTGTTTTCATTTATATTATTTCTGAATTTTGAGAAGTTAGTTACTAGAAATGAGTTAAAAATAAGTTTGTATTTGGATGAAATTTTAGAAATGTAATGATTATATTGGTTTTAATAAGTTGTAGGTAGAGAGATAGAAATAATGAAATAAAAAAAGAAGTTATATATATTATTAAGAGAAAATATATAAATTATAGAAAATGTGTTTTGAAAATGAAAATGAAAATAATGTTGAATGAAAATTTCTAAAAAGTAGTGGTTTTCATTTTTTGATTAGCAAAAAATGAAAAAAATGGCTACGGAAATAAAATCAAATGGACCCTAAGTTATATTTTTAACTTAGATTTATTTATTCATTGATTGTTTTGAATTTTGATATGATAATGTACATAATCATTCGTTGTATTTTCTGACATTCGTGATATTTTTGTACAAAGAATTAACTATAAGCACTAAAAAAGAGTAGGATAAGAAGTACAAGTTACAAGTTGAGCTCAATAATACTTGTAAGATACTCCTAATTTCTGTCATTTATTGTATTCATGCAACTCAAAAAATTTCAGTTGTACAAAAAGTCTTATGTACTTGACAGTTGAGACCACCTAACCAGTTATGAATTTGAGTTTGGAGTATACCTGATCATTGCCTGAGGTGAATGGCTAAAATTGAGCCTGAAAGAAGTACAATCTGTGCTTGCATCTGCCCCTTGATATGATACATTTTGTGGGCTCCCTTACTACTTGTTGATCATTATGTTTTACTCATCATCTACACTTGTGCAATTATGCCACTCCACAAGTCAAGAAGCTTTTGGTTTGATCCTCTTTGCTCGTGAATACAAGAAAACTCCGGCAAGAGCCATGGCAGTCCCTGATAGTTGCTAGAATTGTGAACTGCATGTGGAAAGAAAGAAACAATTGAAAATTGAGTATTGAGCATGTACCTAGGGAATTTACGGGTGAGACAGGCGTTTGGAAGAAGAGTACTGAGGATACGATGACCACCACTCTCTTCACACTGTTTCCCACTGCGTGTGTCACAGCTGATACCATACCTAATATCATATAGGAAACCTGCACATAAGAAACAGATGAAGTTAGCATGCTAATGGAGGTTGAGGCATAAATCAGTGCCTAGAATGAGGTTACGAGCTAGGATCATGATTGGATCTGCATATGTTTGGCAAACAGAACAACCTTTTCCCATAATGGTAAACAAAAATGTGAAGTATTGAATGAGAAGTTAGACCTCTTGTGGCTTATCGTTCTCTTAAGACTGATGTAAGCGAATGAATTCCGTAGTGATTTGCATGGTCTAAGTTAAGACATTTGTCTAATCGTGTATAACTGAAAACCACAACAACGACACTGCTCTAGGCAGGTTGAATTTTCATGTAACAGAACAGACCTTGCAGAGTACAATAAGAATATCATTCTTAGATGAAGCTTAATACGAAGAAAACAGGAAATCAATAATGGTTGAAAGATGCTGTTGCTCAAAATCATGCAACTGACTGATGAGGTGAATTGATACGGAACTCACCTGTTGGTAGGCATGGAAGCAGAGACCAGAAAAAACAGCTCTTACACACAATTCTTTGACATTCAAGCCTTGATTTGCCTGAATCAAAGCAGAGGAATTAACCATTCATAATAAACTTAGGGACACTGGAAAAAGAAATAGAAGCATTCGAGGTTAAAACTATGGCTTTCATTTGGGACTTACAGCATCTTGCAAGTATGAAGGGCTAAACTTGACACCTTCCAAGAGAATGGCAACAGGTGCCAGGAGTAAAAATGACATGATTGTTAAAACGGAGAAGAGATTGATATTATCAAGAGTTTCCTGTCAATTAAGAAAGAAAGAGGTGCATTTTAGAATTTTTATTATTATATAAAACTAATCTGGAGGACTGAAAATCTGGACTATACCTCCTTGGCAACCATGAGCTTTTTACTGAACACGTTTCGTGTTTGGTTGGTAAGATTAGAAGCCATTGCACTGCCAAAACCTATCCTGTTTAAAGAAATTCATCATCAGGCTACAAAATACTTGAGAAAATTAATTTGTTGATATTCAGTTCTTTTGAGCTTCATACCAGTTGAAAGAGGCCTCAGTGAACGATGCCAATGCCACACCACCAACAACAGGCACAAGAGAAAAAACAACCCATATAGAGGGCATCTGTGTGATCAGATTGCAAGTCAAATAACTTCAAACAGTAATCATACAACACTGGGGAATCTACTAAGTCGAAGTTTCTGCGCCATCCATATCAAATATGGCTTCAACAGTGAGGAGACAGAAAAGTTTGGCTTGAGTAATTTTAGTTGGGTGATTCTGCAGTCGTAAATCCAATATCTTGTTCTTAGTTTCAAATTTTGCTTCCCACCCAAAAATCAGAATGTATGCTTTCTAGAACTGCCCATGAATGAGCATGCAAATGTTCAAAGAATTGGAGGGCCTATTGAAACTTATAAGCCCACAAAATGGGAGAAGCAAAAGTCTACTAGGATATATATTGACTTGTCCCAATTTTCCCATGGTACTTTTAAGCATAAATACATACAACACATACTTCCATGCCCCACATATGTATCAAAGTAGACTCAACAGTCCAAGGACATGAGAGATGGAAAGCTTATACCTACCTCTCCAAAGAACAGGGCAGAAAGCAAGACTGTGAAGAAAGGTTCCATTGCCTTGATTGTGTGTGTGAATGAAACAGCAACTTTCCCAAGACTGATGTTTGTTAAAAGGTTTCCTACTGTGTGCCCAAGAGCAAGTAGAAAGATTGCTGCAAACTGAACAAGAATGTCCAAAATAAACATCTAAGCAAAAACATGACGAACAGTAATTTCCATCACAGAAAATGAGGTGAAAAGATTACCTGGGACCTACTAATTTTAGGTTTTGGATGCAGATTCAGTGCCCACATCAGAGATACCAGAACTGTCCCACAACCAAACTGAAAGGCCGTCACTGTTGCAGGGAATGGATAAACCTTCAGAACCTGTCATGAAGATGCAAGAAGCTAATTTCATTATCTAGAAAGTCACATACAATTCTTGGTACGATATCCTATAATAAGAAACCTGAAAGAGAAATTGAACAGTCAGAAACAGAGAAAAAAATAGGAAGCAAGAAGGAACCTGTTTGTTGTAGATGTTGAAGTATATGTTCAACAGATACCAGACTCCAAACATAGATCCAAGCAGCAAAGTCCTGAACCTTCCATCGACATTTGTTGCTTCATTTCTGCTTTCAGGAACAGCTGCTGACCTGACTTTGAATTCACATAATCTTTTTGTGGTCAAAGTATATGCATTGGTTCTTCCATCACAAATTGAACTTGGAGGTAAAGAAACGCCATATCTATGGGATGACTGGTCACAAAATTTCAGAAAATGGCACCGCTTAATGACACATAATCTGCAGTTGGAGTCTTGAAATGGTCGTTTTAGAGAACGGAAAATTGGTTTGGAAGGGAAGGGAACCAATGCATAGATCTCCATGTCTTGCTTCAGCTCAAAGGTGGTGAGGTTCTCAAACTTGTTGAAGGTAGTAGGGATGCATAACTGAGTCGACAACTTTGGCCAGACCAGAAAAATATTTGTTTAGGGAATCTGATTTTCGGTAGTTTGGTATAAAAAAAAAATACTATTGTCAATCAGACATTCACTTGTGGCTTAGAACCACTGATACATAGTTATTATGGGCTAAACATGTCATGCATCGTACACGTATAATCCGGCTTTGTCCTATAGTCAAGGACAACAACTATATTTCAAGAACTGGATATAGTAAAAGGGTTCTTAATATACAGCCAAGGATACACCTGTCAATTCAAGAGTTGAATCAAGAAAAGGGATTTGTCCTAAAGTCCATAATAAAATGAAGCTAAGAAGGGTTTTATTCAATATAAAGTATTCCCAATTTGTCCCCTAACCATAGAGGGTACAAAGGTCACTACCTTCAAAGAAAAATCCTGGAACGAGAGCTCAGTCAATTTGGAATTTTGTGTTGGGTGGTGGTGGTTAATTCACTGGGTATTTGAAATGTATGGATGGAGGGGCTTCAGCTTTGCTAATCATGTGTTCTCAAATTGCTGAAAAAAGAAAGAAAGAAAGAAAAATGTGGCAGGCAAAGATACCAGTGACAATAAAAACTAGCAGCCACCAGTACTGTGGACCGGGGTATAGACTACTCTACGAATTTTCACCATTTTCATGGTCAGAAATACAATGGTCCAGTTCTGTAGGCCGAATCTACTTTCATGATTGTGACTCCCTTGAAGATGACTTTTACCGTAGATAATTAACCATGGACTCAGGATCAACCAATTCACCTTTCTCACGGCCATTGCAAGGAAATGAGTAATCTGGATATTTTCCTTTTTGAGTCCCAAATTCCATATGCAAAAAAAAAGGTTAGGATTGTTGAAACTGCACAATGAAAAGTACAATATGCCCAATGTGGTGAAAGAGTGATGCAAGTAAAAATTATAAAATTGTGAGTAAAATATCGGCGTAGATAAATATTTGATAGATAACATACCTGTTAAGTGTAATAATAAAGGCCTATTTATAGTAATGCCACTAGGTGGACCATGTGGGTCTACATGGCTATATCTCAGCTCACAGATGCTAATCGGATCTAACGACGCCAAAGATTCAGATGCCGATCCCCAATGCTAAACCGGTACTTTCTCATTGTGACATCTTGATAATATCACATCATAAACGTTCCATAACTGCCATAAGTCTAATAGTCACAATTTGTTGCACCATGACCAAGCAAATAAGTCTAGGATGCGTGATTCTACCATCATTTGAGTCGCACAAAAAATGGTATTTTACCTTGAGGGCATAAGGCTTTCGTTTTTCATGCAGTACGAGCTCCAAATCTCCACAAGACTGGTATATCCTTCAGAATATCGAGCTTAAAGCAGCTAATACAAATGTCTGCCAGACAGAGTCCATGAATCCCCTCCATAAATAGTCCAAAATCTCCCAAATTCGTTGGAAAACAAAGAATAAACAACAGTTTGAGCCAGAATCCTCACTCTGCCATAAACTCAGCCATCAGCCACAAGTAGAATAGTGGATTCAGACGATGCTCTTGATTCTAGCAAATGTCTAGTAACCGGTCTGAGCTCTAGATTCCATTGCCCCTGGCTATGATGGTGCAAAGACCAGAAGATTCCAGACTGTTCTACGAACTCTGTCCTCTTCCTGCTAAGAGCTGCCCAACAATCCTAATCCCCTTCTTTGCCCAGGCAGCTCCCCGAGTTCCTCTCTCAAACTGCACATGTGTGTAGAAGCAATCTGCAATTAACCAAACGTAAAACACCAACGTCGCTTAAAACATTGAAAATAGTCACTTCATTATCCAACAAATCAACCAGTCAAAATTCTACAAGGAAAGCATACTAGTACAATCCAATCTCGGCCCAAGATCTCTTTACAAGCTTAACACACGGTGAATATGAGCGCAGAACCCATTTTGCTTCAACATTCATGCAGCAGCAGAAGGGAGGGCCAAACAGAGTAGAGGCAGACCGAGGAAACCCCAGATCAAAAATTCGTCGGAGACTGAAGAAAATAATTATAAAATAAATTATGTCAAAAATAAAGGCAAACATGAAACCCACTCCACTATTCAAGTTGTTTACGAGCGTGCAACATTCCCTTCGTCATAACTGCAGATTTGGCACGAGTTTAGTAAGTACCTGATTCTAAGCAGAAAATATACATGCATTATCGCAGCTTCCTGTTGCTCAAAAACCCAGTGTACATAACTCATGGGCTGGAGCCAAGCAGCAGTAAGTAAAGCCAGCCGTAATTACCAAAAGCTTTCCCAATTTAATCTGACAAGTTACACTCACCATAAACAGCTTGCAGTACTCCGTTTTCAGAAACTTTTGATTGATTTTTCCATCGGATCCAGTGGTGATCTGCATTCAGAGGGGATGAATGGAAAATTCGTGAACGAATTCTGACAATTCATCAATTTGGGCAATGTGATTAAGGTAAAATCGAATAAACACTCAGAGTTCAGAGGATCTTGATCGGACGCAACGAGGAAGATGAATGAGAAAGAAAAGGAATGAAGAGAAGAGTGGCAGCAGCAACTTTTGGCCCGAGGAGACAACATTCGGCCTGGTTGGACTTGATTTGTATATGAAATTAAGATTTGGGTGTCAGGAGTGAGGAACCATATCGTCTGCAGAATAACGGTCATCCTAGCACATTGGTGCACGAGGCACCCGCGAAAATATAAAAATAGCAAATTATTACAATATGCAGCCCAACGGAAATAAGAAATGAAAGGAAATAGAATTTAAAATTCAGCAAAATAAATGGAAAACGACATCTTCTATGTCACGTTTTCTGATCAGTGCAACTCCAGAAATTCTGCATATATACATTGCATGAGTAAACAAACACAAAAGCATGTGCAATTATCCCATCATCATGAGTGGCAATTATCCGCCGTCTGGGTCGATGATGTAATCCCATTCTAGTTCAGAATGGGCATACACCAGACAGATCGAACAAAAAAGGTCGGAAAAGAACTTGTCAATCGTGACTTTTCTGCAGTTTGGTCTAGAAAAGTTTCTCAAGTTACGAGCGGGTTCAGTACAATGCCCAGTTTCAGCGTCTCTATCTCTGTACTTGCCATGTTTTTCTTCAACAAGTGCTGGAGCATGAAGCTTAGACTCAAGATTTTGGGCAACAGCATTGATGAATTCTTCATTGTTCAAGTAAAGCTCTCTTGATACCCTGCACATGATAATTTGCATTAATGGAAACCATGAACACCATTCAACAAGAATGAGGCCATTAGGTTTAGAAAACTCGTCATATCATTGACGCAACACTAATTGAGATTGTTGGCACAATGAGATTGAATTTGGAGAGGTTCTTCCAGTTATTGCTCAAGATAAACACGGCATTACTTTACTCTGGCAGGCCTCACATAACAATTTCTTTATTTGGGGTATAAAATAGTTTTTAGGTCCATCGACTTTTCATTGAGTTGTGAAAATCAAATGAGAAACACCAAATAAAATCATGCATCATGACATGCGTGCTAAAATTTAGCTTCTGACAGCCATCTGGTGCCAATGCATGAATAATCAAGTAGAATCAGGAGAGCACCGCTCACTTTGGCCCATGAATCAAAATGGCAAGATCTTTAGTAATCTCTCCAGATTCCACTGTCTCAATGCATGCTGCTTCTAGCTTGTGAGGAAAGTCTAACAAGCTTGCATTTCCATCAAGCGTAGCCCTAATAGAGATGTTGACATGCATAATGAATTACGTCTTGATTGAAAATTCAAGCACGTAAATTGAGGTTCTCAGAGCATATAATGCTCCAAATTTGAGAACAAAAAATAATATGGTTCCAGTAAGTTTAGTAAGCAAGGAGATATTAGCAATAAACATAAATCTCATGACCTAGGTGATCTATCTATGACCAGAATGAAGCTTGGGTGAAACTAAGAGGAGGTCCGAACTGATTGATGTTGAAAAATCAGCGGACAAGTTGTGGTTAGGGGTGAAATGCTGCTCGAATCCAGAGTTAGGTGGTTCTACCCGAAATGCGTTGAGGCGCAATAGTCGACTAGACATCTAGGGGTAGAGCATTGTTTTGGTGCGGGCCGCAAGAGCAGTACCAAATCGAGGCAAACTTTAAATACTAGATATGACCTCAAAATAACAGGGGGGTTGACCAATAAAACAATGGGGGATAAGCTTCATCATCGAAAGGGAAAGAGCCCTGATCATCAGCTAAGGCCCAATTGAGACATGGTAGAAAGTCCTGGAACAAGAATTCTAAAGAACTTTTAGAAAAAAGACATCCAATGGATTAATTAGTTAAACTTGAAGTCGATCTAGAACCAACAAATACAAATAATTGAATTATACAAGGAAACTAAAAAAAATGCAAATTTGCAAATCCTCCCACAAAATGCAGCCTTCACAAATCAAATATGAGTTCAATGTGTTGTGACTGATATCACAGATTTTATTCCCACTGTGAAGTCCAAACATAGCTCTGATTTAAATAATTGCAGCAAACTGCTTGTCTGCAGGTGCTTAGGATATAAATTAAGTAGTTGGTTGTCCGCAAAGTTATGCAGGTTCAGAAACATGCATCTTCCTCTCAAAAGCATACATATATGTGAACCGGAGCAACAACTCACCTATGTTCTAATCCTCGTGTCCAAGCAAAATTGGAAGCAATGCTGTTGGTGCCGGTTTCTTGTCCCAGCATTAAATGATGCACATTTGTCATAAAAATAAGTGGATATCATGAGCTAGATCATGGATATGCCAAATCAGGATAACCAAAACAAAAGTCATGAATCCAAGAGAACCAAATCGTGCACACAGCAAAGGAATATGAGCAATCTTCTAAAACTATATTAAATTATGCAGAGCATGAACAGAGTTAGGGTTTAGGCAAATATTCTATCCCCTCCCCAAGTCAAAATACTCCATATCCAGTTCCAATAAGGAAATATCAACTACATTCACATACAATCCGAGAAGAAAACAAACAACTAGACTACTTATCATACCAACAATACAAATATAAAAGCACGATAAGTATGTAACCCAAGTTTACCTAAAAACGAACAAAAAAAGTATCAACAAATCAACATTAACAACCAAATATTTTCCAATAACTAAATCTATTTCAATCTATTTCGACAATGGAGTTCCGAACTCAGACCTTTTCGGTAGAGACGAAGCAGCGAATGGAAGCACTCGGAGAGGCGAATGGAGATAGAAAGCAGTTCGTGAAAAATACCTCATTCGAAAGTTTTGGATTGTAAGGAGTCGATGAGGAGAAGGAATGATGGCGATGATGGAGTGGCGGCGGCGCCGATCAGAACGCGGGCAGCGAGCATACGATAAACGGTGCTTGGCTTTATGAGGACGCTACGGCGTTTTGCAATTTGAATTTTGTACTTATAGAGCTAAAATGAAAATTTAACGCCGTTTCATTTTGATGGACGGCGTTTTGACGAGCTCCAAACTTTTGCGCGCCCAAAAATTCTTCTGCCGATTTATCATGATTCTTGTTCTTAGGGAATGTTTGGTTATATTTTTATTGTAATTTTATTATATTTTTTTTATATGTTTTGAAAAATTAAATTATTGAAGAATATAAAAATTATATTTTGATTATTTATTTATATTTTAAGAGAAATATTTTTTACTATAATAGTCAATTCAATATTTTTTTGTTGAATTTTTGGAATAAAAATGAAATTGAGTTATTTTTTTAATATTAAAATAATAATAAAATATATATATAATATAGATATAATATACATTTATGTGTATATTGAAAAATATGTATTTTAGAGAAAAAATGAGAATATGTTTGGTTATGTTGTTTTGGAGAAACATAATAAAACATTCTCTTAATATTTTCTATATTAAATATTAATATTTTTCATGAAATATGAAAAAAAAATTATTTATATTGAAAATATATAGTTCAAATTAATTTTATTTAACACGCTAATGTTAAAATAGTTTTTTCTTTCTAAGTTTCTTTCTCCTGTGCTCTTACTATTTTCTCTTTTTTAATCATTGTGATACATTATTTCGATATGCATAACTTCAAATTATTATAGTATTGAATATTTATATTAATAATTAATAAAACGTTCAAATTTGCTATGTAATATTGATAAACTATAGCATAATTTTAAAAATAATCAATGCAAATAGTTTTATATAAAACTCCAAAATATGGTATATGATTGCCAACATATTACATAAAATTTTCATTTTATCTTTGATCATTTCATATTGAGTGAGGCATTTTTAAAAGTTAAAAGTATAATTTGTAATTCAAAATTTGATATAACACGACATAACTGTCACTTAGAATGTAAAAAGACATTTCCTTTTCCACACAATATACATATAGTATAGATATTATATTAATTATAATTTTTAAAACATTTTCCTCTACTTATCGATAATCTTAAAAATTAAGTGAAACAATTCAAAAATCATCACACAAGATATGTTAATTAAATTTTTTTTTATGACACTAATATATAAGAATTATTCAAAATAAATTATATAACAATGTTCTATTATGTGCTTTTGTACCATAATTGTTTTCATCGAGTGGTCAATCTTATGATATCATTCTTACATATAAAAATTCAAGTCTGATGTTCAAATTTAACAAATGTGCAGTATGCATTTAATATCATATATGTATAAATTAAAAGAAATACCAAAACTCTTAGGGCTCGTTTGGTTTGGTAGACATGACTTGATAGATAATTTTATCAAATCATGTCAAATGTTTGGTTTCAATGACAAAAGTCCAGGATTAATTAGAAGCCCAATAGATAATCCCATATTTAATTGATTATTTATCACACCACTTGAGGTGTGACTGTGTAATCCAAACTAGTGGGAGGAGGAAAAACTTGTGATATAACAATTATACCCATGCAAATTCAACTTTTAATCTTCCTACAATAAATATTTTAGTAAATTTATTATTTAATCCTTATATCCAAACTGTATAATCCTAATAATCAAACACAATATCATATTATTTTTAACAGTATAATCCCACCATATCATTATAATTTTATTAATCATATCTATAAAACCAAACGTGCCCTTAGAGGACGTTTGATAGTGTGTATTACCTTCAACCAGTGGAAATAATAGCCCATTATCATATGTTTGATATCAACCACAACAAATCGGGTCAGCCCGTGAAAAATGAAAGGCCCTGCACTGTGGATGATTTTAGCTGCTATTGACATAGCAGCTCTGAGCCCTCTCTTTTCTGCTCTGTTGCAATTACTTGGAATGAGTTGACCCTCAAAACGTGCTGGTTAATTCCATTAAGGCCCTTCCAATTAAACGAAAATTTTGCTGCGATTAACTTTACATTCCAAGTCCTCTGCTGAAGTCAACCAATTCATCCTTCCCCCCACGCGCATCGATTAAGCTCTGTATATGCCATGGAAGAGCATTTGAGAGGAACCCATCAATCAACCATTAACTGTTGTTGCCCATCCGTCCAGAAGGCCTTTTACGTTGGGCAACCCCCTTCCGTTTCCATTCGCCACATTTAAATGAAACGGGAAAAGATTCCTCGAAAGCTGAATGAACCGCGAGAATGTTACCTGTAGGCCTAGATTCAAGAGGAAGGAAAAATTTTCTCTTTTACGAACCGCACTTGACTCTGTGAGTGGAAGAGCAGATTTAGCTTGATCCATTCATTGTCTAGTCAGTTCAAATCTGGGCAGAAGTGGAGAAAAGGAGAAGAATGAGAACAGGGGTGTGGGGATGCTTGCCCATAAAGAAATTTTGTTGAACCTGATTTTCTGCTGCTGCCGCATTTGATTTGGTGGGTTGGGAATGGGGCAAACAAGTCAAATAGAAAATTGTTGATAGTATCAAACTCAAAGGTATAGACAAATAGAGATTGGTGTCTTCAATAGTAGACCTGGTAATTTGGTATCCACAATTAACCCAATAACAAGTAACAACGGGTTGTTAGGGCACCCGTTAATTTTTTTTAATATTTAAAAATAAATTAATATTCAATTTATAATTTACACGATATTATACAAATATTAATTAAATAAAATTTAAAAAAAATTATAAATTTTAAATATTAAATTGAAAAAATACCTAAAACATATTAATAATATTATAGTTTAAAACTCACATCTTAAATATTCAAAATTTATCAAATTTAAATTACATCACATTCAAATGTTCAAACTTAAATTCTATTACATGCCAAAAAAATTTGAATTGAAAATATAAATATTATTCAAACATTATTGTCCTTGTGGAAGAAGAAGTTGCCTTTTGTTATTGAGATTTTATTTTAGGATATAATTTTTAATTTAATTTATTATAAATATTTATATGTAAATATATATTATATAAAAAAACAATATAGGTTTCCCACGAGTACTTGCGGGCCGGGCCAAAAAGTGCGGGTATATTGGGTGCGAGTAAAATTATTCGTAATTTTTTGAATTGAAAAAATAAGGTCCATTGCTCGTATTTTTTTGAATACCCACAAATATGGGTAAAAAATTGCATCTATCCAATAATAGTGGAGATAATGTATGGTATCAAACAAGTCATTCTAGGATTACAATCTCAAACAATGTCAAGCTAAATGACATCTCATCTAATGTTCATACACACTATCAAACATGCAATGGCCAAATAATAAATAATACGAACAATATACAATCATTTTGGCTATGTTTGGTTACATTCTCCCAAAATAAAATTATTTTGAAAAAATGTAACCAAATATATGCTTTTCTTTTCTCCCATAATAGTTCAAAAAATGGCCAGATTATCGTTGTAATTTAATAGGCAAATGACCAATAACTCCATATTCTTTACATCACAATCATTATCATCACATATGCATATATTTACATATCACAATATTTTATTACCATATCATAATAAAAAATACTATTAAAATCTATTTACACTCTCAAAACCCAATAAAAAGATATTAATTTGACTGCTACAGTAGAATTTGTTTTTCCCCAAAACATAAATAAACATACCAATTTTTCTCAAAATAATTTTTTACTATCCCCAAATTATAAATAAATATATATCATATTTTTCAATACAAATTTTATATTTTCCAACCTTACTTTTAAAATTTTTTCTCTCAAAATAAATAATTTATAAACCAACGTTACCTTTGTTTTCGGTGCATTGATCAAATATTCAACTACTTAAAACCATTTATTTCCTGCCATTATTTTACTTTAATTGCTTAAAGGATGTAGGCCCGGCCCAACCCCACAGCAACGGTACAACGCACTGATCGAAACTGATGCATTCCTCCATGTCTTCTCGGGCTATCAATTTGTCGGATTTAAATAAGATCGATCATATTTGAATTTAATTAATATTTAAAATTTGATAAAAAAATTTAATTTGATTTTTTTTTTGTATTATATAAAAATATTATATTTATAAATTTAATTTAATTTTTAATAATTTTTTATTATATATTAATTCAAAAGTTAAATATTTGAATATTAAATCCTTATTTCACATTATATTAATATATATGTGAACTATTATATATTATTGTATTTAATATTTTATCAGTACCTCTTTTATTTTCTAGATGAAAAACTCAATAGTAATTGCATAGTATAAACGTTAATATAAATATTATGTCAATATAATATATAGCTTTTATTTTAAAATATTTATTAATATTATATATAAGAGTATATTTTAATAATAAAAAATTTATAATTTGTTTTCGAATCCTTATCAAATTGAATTGCTTAATTCCATATTCAATTCATTTATTTTGAATTACGGATATTTATAATCGAATTTTATTAATCATATATTTTAATCAAATAAAAATCATAAAATTCAAATTGAATTATAATTAAAATCAAATTCATTGACAACCTAATTTTTCCCAATAAGAAACAAACGCTTTCCTTTTTACTTTAATTATTTCCCTCAATCTGGGGAATGCAATTTTGTATTTTACATTTTTTTAACCATAATCCAAGCTCTAATTATAGTTTTAATATCTTCAAAATTATATATATATATATACTATATAAAAATGGTCAGGATTTTATTAGTAATTTTCAGATAATTTACAAAAATTAACTTTGCTTTAAAAAATAATAATCAGATTTTTCCCCTTCTCTAACTTTTTCCCTCTTCAATTATTTCTTTTTTCTTTTTTAAATTATTTTAGTTCATCTTAACTTTCTTGTTTGATTTATCCTTTAAATTAAAATTGGTACATTGAAACCTCTCTGTGTCTAACTTATTTCCTTTTCAATGATATATTTATTTATTTATTTGTTCCCTCAATTATTTTACTTCACATCAATTTTCTCTTTTAAGTTGTCCTTTAATTGAAATTATTAAAAAAATTATAGTACTATATGAAAAAATAAATGAATATATTACTTATTTTACATTATAAAAATTTTAACATAAATATCAAATGTGTCAAAGTTACTAAGATTTATAACCAACAAATGATACATTTAATAATTTTAATGTATCATATAATTGTTTCTTTCTATTAGTAACTTCTATTTATGTCTTCAATCTCTTTCCCATGTACTTGGACTAGGTTTATTAGCTAAAGGGATAATTTGTAGCTCATTTTCAGATTAATTTTAATCTTTTATGAATTAAATTAAGAAGAAATAGCATTGTCACTAATTTGTCAAATTAGAGGGTGTTTGGGTGAGCTTATAAGCTCCACAGAATATCTTATAAGACGTTTAAGAGCTCATAAATTGATAAAAAATATTTGATAATTTTTTTTAAAAAATAACTTATAAGATCCTAAAATAAATTGTTAGGAGCTTATAAGTTCTTTTAAAAAAAGTAAGAAGTTCCTAATTTATTTTTAATATCTTAACAAATTCCTTAATTTTTAATCATTTTAATTACAAAATTGCCATTATTAACATCTTATAAGCTCCAAAATCTTATTTTATTCAAACACTTCAATAATTTATTTTAAAAATAAGATATAACATATTATAAATTTCAAAACTATCTTATAAGATATAGGAATTTATAAGATGTTAAAATATCCTTGACCAAACACCCTCTTAGTCATGTTAGAAATGAATTCTCAAGTTCATATTTGATCGAGTTAGCTACCTGCCCAATAGCATCAGTCTCCCTTGCTGTATGGGGGATCTTGTGTTTTAGCTTGAATGGGCTTCTTTGTGTACCTTATGTGCATTGTGTATAATTTATATTTTAATTTATTTAATTTAATAATAATAAAAAATATTAATTTATTGACATGATAAAAAATTCACCATTTATAATATTTTCTCAAAAAAAAAAAAAAGCTATCTCAAACAAAAACACATCGAATCTCTACATATTTTTCTCTTCTTAACACCTCTTATTTACTTTTTTCAATACTTATTTTGATTTATCCATGTGTTATACAATTTTGCAAAAATTCTTTTGCAGCGTTGGTGAAAAATTCACATAGATTGATAAAATAGAAAATTATGGTAAAAGAAGAAAATTAATTTATTTATAATTTTAACTATTTTTTAATTTTTATATATACGTAGATCAAAAAAATTTTTAAATTGAAATTCAAACCCCACACGTATAAAACTAACTAGACACTTGACACAATTTAACTAATTATGGGCCGACATTTGATTGTTTTAATCACACGTTCACTCTAGTTAGGACCACCTTAGATCCTGACATTAGGGCTCGTTTGGTTTTATTTTTTAAGTTTAGTTTCACATTTTTTTACTATTCAAAAAATGAAATACATAGATTTTGTTTGATTATATTTTTTCAAAATAATATTATTTTGAGAAAATATAATCAAATATATCTTCATTTTCTCTTCAAAATGTATATTCTCCAATATATACATACATATATTATATATATATTTTATTATTATAATATTAAAAAAATCACTTCATTTTATTTTTACTTAAAAAATTCAACAAAAAAATATTGATTTGGCTGCTACAGTAAAAAATTTCTCCTTCAAAACATAAATAATATACCAAAAAAAATTTTCACATTCTCCAATAATTCATTGTTCCAAAACACATAATAAAATCAAACGAAAAATATAAACAAACACTACCATAATTTTTTACATATTTTCATTCAATATCATTTTTATTTTCATTTTCAAAATACATTCCCCAATAACCTATATATTTTATCTTAATAATTATATATATTCTTGATATGGGATAGCCCAATAGGCCAAATCCTAAATAACAAAGCCCACGAGGCCCAAACAACAAGTGCCTGGTCGACTCGAATAGATCTCTCACGACAGCACTCATGGTCGACCTGTATCGACTCTACGTAGCAGCATCCGCAGTCGACCCGCATCGACTTTAGGATCAAGCCACGCGTGCGAGCTATTGTCTCTGGTCGACAAGAATCGACCACTAAATCATCCTCTATTCGCTTATCCGGCAGGTTGAATATTTCCACGTCGATGACACATGGCGACCAGTATAACTGCTGCCAACAACCCTGATAGTCCTGTTAACAACTTTGACAAACACGTGTCCCTTCTGGTATGATTATCCGGAAAAATTGGAGATTTAGCCACGTGGCACTGTATCAAATTTTGAACATGAAATGACTTTCAACTCCCCGGCAGGGAGAAAGAACGATCACACCTGATAAGGATAATTGGGTAAAGTTATGCCCACATAAAACTATAAATACAGCAGGTCCAACCGCACTCAAGGTAATGCCATTTACTCTATTCACTATATATTCTCCATATATTCTGCTTTATCTAAACTAACTTGAGCGTCGGAGTGCTTTAGTTGGGGGCATCTCGGCTAGTTCACGTGTGTTCGTGGTTGCAGATCTCAAGCCCAAAAACACTCAAATTCACCGGAGTTTCGAACCATTAAGCTCGTAGCAGCATCAATTCTTTTCTTGTATTTTATTATTTCTATTAATACCCACTTACAACCTATTAAGATTAATATAATCATTATTTTTTTAATAATCTATTCAAATATTAAGTCTTTTTCAATTTATATTTATTAAATACTTTTTAATATTTTAAAAATAATAAAAATAAAAATTGAAAATGAAAATAAAACCACATGGCCCTTAGATTTAAAAATTCTCAAAAGTCACAGATTTGTTAAAATGGTGCAAATTTTAAAAGGGAATATAAAAAAGGAACAGCTTCTCCTCTTTTGTTGGAGTAGACTTTTTGCAGTAGAATCCTCACAAATCACATGCATTTATCAACTTCATACTTCTCCCACCTAACATCGATCACCATTTTCATCTGCTTGCTCCCACTTTCTCTTTCCGACCCACGAATCTCCGAAGCAGGACTCATCTGCGGCGGCTCGCGGCCGCCGCCGAACTCCAGCTACATCCCTCTGTTCGTCCAAGAAATGGAAGTTCTTTCTCAGCTAGTCACGGCCAACAACTGGGGCCACTATGCCGTGAACTCCACTAATATTTCCATATACAGCCTAGCCCAGTGCTACGCCGATCTATCCCACGACGATTGCCTCCAGTGCTATGCCGCCAGCCGCACGCTCCTCCCCCGCTGCCTCCCTTCCGCCGCCGGCCGGATATTCCTCGACGGCTGCTTTCTGCGGTACGATAGCTACGGGTTCTTCGATGAAAGTACAGACCCCGTTTGGGATAAAGTGAATTGCAATAGCTCCGTCGGCTCCGCGAGTGGGGGGGTCGGTTTGGAGTTCGGCGAGAATGTGGCGGAGCTGGTTGATGGAGTAGCCGCGAGTGCGGCGGCGAATGGGGGCTACGCGGTGAGGGGGATTAAGGGCGTGTTTGGATTGGCGGATTGTTGGAAGACTGTGAGTGGGGAGGGGTGTAGGGAGTGTTTGGCGAAGGCGAGTAGAGATGTGAAAGGGTGTTTGCCGAGTAGGGAAGGTAGGGCTTTGAATGCTGGTTGCTATTTGAGGTATTCTACTGATAAGTTTTTCTCTGATCAGTCTCAGGAAATAAATCATAGCTCTGGTGAGTTTTGAGTCAAAATCTATTGTTGGACCAGTACAAATTTTATTGCCATATGCTTGAATCTCCTTAGGAAATAAATCATAGCTCTGCTTAAAGATTTTCTTATTTCAACTGTAATTGTATTATCACGAACCCTACAGAATGATTTTTTTTAACTGTTCATCATTGTCAGCATCAAAATCTTGCTCATTGTTCCCTTCTGATCTTGTTTTTAGCGGTATCTAGAGCAGGGGCATCAATAGCAATTCCTTTATCTGCATCAGCTTTCTGTATGCTCTCTGTCTTTGCTTGTTATGCAGCCTATGGAAGATGGAAAAAACGAAAACAAGGTATCTATATTCTTAAAAATGCTAAGAAAAGAAACATATAAACTACCTAAAAACATAGTAAATTCAGTTTCTTCTTACATCTTTAGCTCGATTTCATGCAGAACTCAGTAATCTTGGCCGGATTTCATCTTCCTACAACAAATCAAATTTGAATTTCAAATACGAAACTCTGGAGAAGGCGACCAATTATTTTGATTCTTCAAGAAAATTGGGCCAAGGCGGGGCTGGTTCTGTGTATAAAGCCACCCTGCCAAATGGGAAAACTGTGGCTGTAAAAAGGTTGTTTTTTAGCACTAGGCAATGGGTGGATGAGTTCTTCAATGAGATCAATCTGATCAGTGGAATTGAGCACAAGAACCTTTTGAAGCTTCTGGGCTGCAGCATTGAAGGCCCTGAAAGCCTTCTGGTTTATGAATTTGTGCCTAACAAGAGTCTTGAACATTACCTTTTTTGTGAGTTTTTCTTCTCTTCAAATAATCACTTGCTTTTAGAGTAATTTGGTACTATAATTCTTTGTAGTTGTCTTAAGACAATAGTCCAAGTTTTCCATTACATGTGCAGATAAAGATAAGGTTAAGATTCTGAATTGGAAGGAACGGTACAATATCATTGTTGGAACAGCCGAAGGGATTGCCTTCCTCCATGGAGGCTCCAAGTTGAGAATAATCCATAGGGACATCAAGAGCAGCAATGTTCTTCTTGATAAGAATTTTCATCCCAAGATTGCAGATTTTGGTCTTGCTCGGTGTTTTGCAGCTGATAAAACTCATCTCAGCACCGGAATAGCTGGCACATTGTAAGAAATTTTCTTCAATCTCCCACCAAAATGGTTCTTTTAAGAATAATCTAATTTATATAGTAAAGAATGACCTATGTTGGTGCAGAGGATACATGGCTCCTGAGTATGTAGTAAAAGGACAGCTTACTGAGAAGGCTGATGTTTATAGCTTTGGCGTTCTAGTTCTTGAAATTGTGTGTGGAAGGAGGAATAATGCCTTTGTGGAGGGATCAGGAACTCTCTTGCAAACAGTAATTTTACAATCTCTCTCTCTACTGTATATTTTAACATCACTATCACATTTTTTGCTTAATCTTACTGTTCTGGGTCCAGGTCTGGAAGCTCTACCAGACGGGTAGATTGGCAGAATCAGTTGATCCTTGTTTAGGAAATGAATTTCCCAGAATGGAAGTGTCTAAAGTTCTAAGAATTGGGCTTTTGTGCACACAGGCATATGCTGCTCAAAGACCATCAATGGACGAGGTTGTCCAAATGCTGCTTGGTAATGAAAACCGCGAAATTCTTGAGCCAAATCAACCGCCATTCATAAAGACTAGCATGTCTTCATCCAGCTCTACAATGTCGTCCTACAGTGCCAACAGTTTAGCATCAAAAATGGCTACTAAAATCGAAGCATCTTTCACATCCACTGAGTCTTCTAGCATTCAGAGTCCTGATGGACAATCCATAAGCCAACAGCTGAGAGCAAAGTAGATCTTGAAAATTTGGCATAAACTTAAAGAAGAAAGCATTATTCTTGAATGTGGATTTTTGTTTGTGTCCAAGGGTCAGTTTTAGATGTAAATTTGCTTGTCAAACTTTCACACTTTGGGTAGGTAATGTTGGGCCCATTTGGTTTATACCAACACTTATTCTTGTTTCTTGAGTTCAATTGTCAAAAACAGCTTACCTATGTTGAAGTTTTGAGCCAATTGTGGTTGGGAATGCTAACTGTCCCTTTGGATATGTTTTTGTTTTCATTTTCTACTTTAAGCATTTCTAAAAGTTGAAAACCCGTTTGGTTTTATTTTCATTTTTAATTTTTATTTCCATCATTTTTAAAATTTGAAAGGCGAGTTAGTGAAAATAAATTGAAAATGAGTTTATATTTAGATTAATTGTTGAAAAAGTAATGATTATATTGGATGTAGTAAGTTATAGGTGGGGAGAGAGAGAGAGAGAGAGTGGAATAGTTAAAGAAAATATATAGATTATTGTGATAAGAAATATGAGTTATTAGATAATGTGTTTTGAAAGTGAAAATGAAAATGAAAATAATATTGGGTTAAAATATGTTAAAAGTGAAGTGTTTTATTTTTGAAATAGTAGAAAATGAAAAAAGGGTTTATGGAAATGAAACCAAATGAGGCCTTCGGTATCATTTCAAGAATGAAAATAAGTTTCTATTTGGATATTTTGTCAGAAAATAATGATTTGAGTAGGTACATAATTGAAATTTAGGTGAATTGAACATTTTGATACTTGTAAAAATGTTTTTCAATATATATATTTTAATTATTTTGAAATGATAATGAGTATATTATGTCAAATTGAATATGAATTTGATTGAGGCAATAATACGATGATAGAGTAGATTTATGAGAAAGTTGAAAATGAAAAAAAATGAGATTTTCAGAAAAAAAAATATGAAAAAGTTGATGATTTTTTATTTTGATAGTAGAAAAAATAAAAAGAGTCTTGGAAAATGCCCAAGCTAATTACTAGCCGTACAGGGCGATGCTCACATTTGAAACATAGAGAATTATTCTCGTTTATAGGCTCAAATTAGTAACTTATTTTTCAGAAAATATATTAACAGACTGGAAAGCATTTCTATTTCTGATGCAATTTAAACTACTATAGCAAAAAAGAACGAATTTTTTTTTCAAGTAAAGTGGGATTGTATTTCAGAATTGAGAAACTGCAAAACCCAATAAATTTCTGTTGAAAGATTGTGAGTTTCATCCTGTGAAAAAAACAGATGCATTTGATCTCTCAACTCAATCCAACTGCAACCTCCACTTTTCTTGATTCCTTTCTGTTCCATCAAAGTCCTCGTAGTCATAACATCAACCCATCGCCCTCCTGAAGCATAAATATTCGACAGGAGAACATATCCTCCTGGCTTCGTCTCTGCAAGTTCTGAGAGCTTTTCGACTGCCCTCTCAGCTAAACTCTCCTCCCCAAACGTTCTACAACCGTTTAGCACAGCAGCCCACACGTTTGCTTCGGGTTCATAGGGCATATTTTTGATAAACTTTTCTGCCTCAGAAAGACGTCCTGATCGAGCCAGCATGTCGACTACAGTAGTATAATGCTTATGGTTTGGCTTGATTCCATACAACTTTTCCATTGAGTTGAAGTAGTTGAGCCCTTTATCAACTAAACCACAATGAGAACAAGCAAATAGAACTGACAAAAGAATTAGCTCATTTGGTGCAATGGTTGAGTTCTCTTCCATTTCTTCAAACAGATGCAGTGATTCCTTTGCAAATCCATTCTCTGCAAGCCCTTGAATCATAGCTGTCCAGACGATCTCATTCTTTGTGGGCATCTGGTTAAAGATCTTTCTAGAACTTTCTATACTTCCAGATTTTGCATACATATCCACAAGTGCAGTCCCAACAAAGATGTCGTGTTGAAAGCCAAGTTTTAGAGCTTTAGTATGTGCATATTTACCTTTCTCTAATGAGGCTAAGTTCGAACAAGCACTTAAGACACTTGAAAAAGTGGACTTATTTGGCTGTTCTCCAGACAAAATCATCTCTTTGAACACTTCAAATGCCTTGCAAAAATTCTCAACACCTAAATGACCAGCAATCAATGAGTTCCAAGATATGTTATTCTTCTGAGGCATCTGGCTAAACAGCTCCATAGCTTCTGCAAGTTGGCCGTTCAAACAATAACCAGAAACCATCGAATTCCAACAGACGACATTTTTCTCTGGGAGCGAATCAAGTACCAACTGTCCATCTTTAGTATTTCCACATTTGCAATACAAATCAACAAGTGAGCTACCAATAAATACATTTATCTCCATGCTGATCTTCAAAAGATGAGCATGAATATTCTTTCCAGCTTGCAAAGCCTCAAGGCTGCCCAATGCACTAATTACACTAGAATAGCATGATATGTTCGGTTTAAACCTCTGCCGAACCATCTGCTGAAACAGCCTTACTGCCTCTTCTGCTTTGCCACTCTGACTAAACCTTGCTATTATTGCACTCCAAGTGATTTCATTTCTTTCCGGCATCTCATCAAATATACGACGAGCTTCTCTTAAGTCACCCATCTCAACATACATGTCTAGGATTGTGGTCCAAGAAACCACATCCTTTTCCTCCATTCTATCAAATATTTTCCTGGCAGAGTCAAACTCACCCAACCTTAGAAAAAACATAACCAAAGAATTCGAAACACATAAATTATCCTCAAAACCAACCTTAATAATAAACCCCAAAACACTCTTTCCTAATTCCAAATCACCTAACTCCAGACAAGCCCTAATGACGGATGTAAAAGTAACATTATTAGGCAAAACCCCAGATTGAAGCATTTCCTTATATAGCCTCATTGCTTGAAAACTCAGCCTATTTTGGACTAGCCCACTAATCGTCGCAGTCCATGAAAAAACATTCCGAAATGGGTTTCTCTCAAAATGAAACATTGCTTCATCCACTTTTCCATGTTTCAACAAACCAGAAACCAACGCAGTCCAAGAAACCTCATTTCTCTCGGGCATTTCATCGAACAACCGGCACGCATCATTTACATTCCCCCACTGAAGATTTGCATTAATCAAACAGTTGTGGACCACTAAATTAAACCCATTAGACTCCTTCAACATCTGGTCAATTTCGAATGATTTCCTGGAGTCTAAATACATGATGAGCAATTTAACGGCTATGTATTTCTGGGAGGAGAGGCTCATTTTGATCAAATGACAGTGGAGGGCATTTCCATGATTGATTAATCTCTGGTCTGTGTAATTCTCTAGCAGGGTTACGCTCTTCCTGATGAAGGCCTTTAGGCTCTTTCTTGAGTTGATAGAAAAGAGAGCACAAAGCATATTTCTCCTCCGGAAGAGAGGTCGTTAAGTTAGTTGGTCAGAATTTTGTGAGATGTTGACGAGAAAATGAGAAGACTGGGTTTCTTTCTTTAAGAACTAATAAATATTATTATTTTCATTATTAATAGTTTCTTATAATACAATTGAATTAAAAATCATTAATTAAAAGAAAATAACAACAACCTTATTTTACTAAATAATAATAATATTAATATGCTATAATAAAATAAAAATAGTTACATATAATTTTTTTAATTTTATTTTTAATATATAGCAATAACAATGTTTACATGGAGGAAAAATCAAAGAATAATATTATTAAAGTAATAAAATATTAATTTAAATATTTTCTAAATTAATTTAAAATAAAGCTCGAGCTTGATTTCCTCATCTGTAGCAGCAAATCAAGTTTTTCACTAAAAATAAAATATAAAATTAGTGACAATTTTAAAATTGTTAATCGTGATAAATATTTAGTAGCTATACTATTTATGCCCCAATATAATCTTCAACTTTTAACGCTCTATAGAACATAATAATAATAATTGTCATATATTAATATTTTTAGTATTTAGTTACTAATGAAATCTTAGTCGAGTCTTGTGAAGCAAATTGAAAGGAAGTTAACAAAACATAGAAAGTCCAATCTTATGAAATATTATTTTCCTACTTCAGAAGGTTTCCTTGTTATTAAAAATATTTTTATGAATAAAATTGATATAGGATAATTCAACTAGTCCAACCCAATAACTCTCAACCAGACGAAAAATACAATGTGAGATAGCCCAATTATCTATTAGGCCCAACTCATTATTGGCCGATTGTGTTATCGATCGGACCCAATTTCATTGGGCTTTATCCGCCAGCGCGAGCATCAGGATTAACACCTGTCAACTAGAATATGGTCAGCCATGATCAAGGTTGTTTTGTTCAACACTTAGCCGGGGAGACATTTGGATGCAACAAATTACCATTTTGCCGATCAAAGTCTATGCAAATAGTTCACAGCAAGTGTTTATCTCGATCGGTGAGGTCGATCAAACGTGACAGCTTCTTTGCCGCATTGAATGCTAGCTCTGACATGCAGTATGTCTTAGCATTGATAGCGGATGCCACAATCAGTACCACCTTTTCTGCTACGTTAGGCTAGTGCGCACATCTTGTGTACCACCTTGTCCTCAAAGGCAAGAGGAGGCCCTACCTGGAACAGTACAAAAATTGAAGAAAACTTAAAGGTTGTCGAGTAAGAATAAAAGCCCTTTTTATGCAACAAGGGCATCGTAAACATATCAACCACACCAGGAAGACTATAAATACTCCATTCCTAACCGTCAGTAAGATATGTTTATTATTATTCAAAGCCCTCACTCTACTGCTTTATATTCTAGTTGATAATACACTGACTTAAATATCAAAGTGCTTTAGTCAAGAGCTCCTCAACAAACCTGACATTTGCTATTGGTTACAGTACTCGACCCCGTTACATCACCAAGCACTTCTATCGACCTCCCGCTTGGTCGATCAGATTAGACTTCAACCCAACTTACCCCTAAACTACTTGCACCTTCATCAAAAATAAATAAATTATTTTTAATTCTTGATTTCTTTAATATAAAGTAAGATATATCTAACATCATTAAAATTGTTGACAACATATGATCGACCTAGTGTCAATTTAGTTGTTAATAATCATATTTTGGATTCACATAAGATGACCAAAAAGGTCACTATAATTTGTATAGTTTTCCAGGTAGCAACTTCCTCACATCAAAACAAAAATTTGAACCCGAGATTTCCAGCGATCGATCGTATTGGCACACTCTAGTCATTTGTCAAAGGTGACATTTGTGGCTAGAGCTATCAATTGATTATCAAGAAAGAATCTATTACATGATTCCAATTGGAATCCAAAAGCTAGTATATTCCCATTCTTTCACCACCAATGATACCCGAATTTGTTGTCCCACATCGAAAGTTTAACATGATTGAAGTGTAAATATAGGTTTGTTTTTTCTCATCATTCGTTTAATACGTCTTTTCAAAATAAAATTATTAATGAATGTGCATCGCCATGAGAATACCTCAACAAATATGTAGAAACAAAATTGAAAGACTAAAATATCTTCAATGTTTCATCTCCTATTATAATGTCCTGTATATATGTCAAGTGTATCTGATTCTCAATTAATTCTTTTTATAAAAAAATATATAATACACGTATTATATATTTATGCAGTACAATAAAGGATGAAATATAAATTGAAATAGAGGATGTAAATCAGAAATCACTAGGCATGAGGCTTGAATATAGCTTCCTCTCTCTCACCTTTTATTGGAATTGTCTTTTAATGAGAAAACCCTTCAAGAAACACTTGCCGACAGGATAATATCTCAACAACGACATCGAATAATTAATATACATGAGGTTTGAACATAGGTTCCTCTTTCTAACTCTTCATTCGAAACATCTTTCTAGAAGAAAATTTTTTACTAATACATTCCGTCAAGAAATAATATCTCAATAGTGTTATATATTTATACAGTATAATAAAGGATGAATCATAAATTAAAATATAGGATCTAAACCAGAAATCACTAGGCATGAGGCTTGAATATAGCTTCCTCTCTCTCACCTTTTACTAGAATTGCCTTTTCATGAGAAAACCTTTCAAGAACACTTATTGGTAAAATAATATCTCAACAGTTTTAGAAACGACATCGAATAATTAATATACATGAGGTTTGAACATAGGTTCGTCTCTCTTACTCTTCATTCGAAACATCTTTTTAGAAGAAACTTTTTTACTAATACATTCCGTCTCTCTCAACTTGATAAATTTACGCTTCTACCCAAATTCAATGAAACAAATTGCTCAAGTCTAATTTAGATGTCAAAAACTTAATTTCACTTGAAATACCAATCATAAGTGGACAAAAAAACAAAATAAGAAGAAAAAAGAAAGAAAGAAAAATACTTATGGAGGTTTCGTAGCTTAATTGACAATCCCACTAAAGATTGGGGCTAGTTTGTTTGGATTTTTCATGTTATTTTATGATTATTTATTATGTGATAATTTATATAATTTTTTATTATTATTTTATAATTTAGTTAGCATAATCAATAAATTCATAGGGAATAACATGTTAATTTATCGTAGAAATTACACATACAAATACGCATTTTTAATATTCATATAAATTTGAATATTTATTATTTTTTCAATTAAATGAATAATAAAATAAAATAAAAATATTGTATTCTATCTTATCATTCCAATCATACTAGCGTATCACAATTGGGCTGGCTCCCAATCCTTTCAATCATACTAGCGTATCATAATTGGGCTGGCTCCCAATCCTTCCAAAACGCTGTCCTTTCGGTTGTTTGCTTCTCTAATCCTAATGTTGTCAAACTCAATTTCAGTTGTCCTTATACGGTGGCTAAGGTTGTAATATGGGAGCCATTGGACCAGATATAGCCTGTAATTCTCTGTTATGGGAATTTCGTGGGGGAGGACTTCCCTCTGTTTGTCTACCATGCATGGCAACAGGCGGGCTTGGCCAGACCTGGGACCCGCCCGTTCCGTCTTTCATTTGGTCCTGAACTTAACAGGTCTAATATATTTAATTTTTTTTTTATTCATTGTAATAGAAAATCTAATCAAAATTAGTTCATGAGATGCCAAACTTGAACGAAAATTTCATGAAAATAGTTGTAAGTTTCTAAGTTTTAACTAATATTTATATATTCAATTATTCATTTTTAAATTGGACGGATTCGATGTGGGTTTAGTAAAACTCGTAACCCGCCCCGAAACTAGTTTAATTAGCCCCAAACCGGCTCCATTAGGAGTGGGTCCAAGATCGGCCCAAATTACCCAAACCCATTGCCATACCCATTGTTTTCAAATTTACTTTTTTTTCCTTTAGGTGTTTTATTTTATCATAATATTTCTTTCGTTTATTCTAAAAAATTTGAAAAAATTACTTGAAAATTATAGTTTCATACAAAAAATACTGTTAATTATATCCTTAAATTTTCATTTCCAAAAATGTATTTTCCACTCTATATGGAATAGCAAAACACAAGCAATATGACCAAA
>JACGDI010002507.1:720071-732892 GCA_014898725.1 Jacaranda copaia | reverse complement strand
GTCTATGAAATAACTAATTGTATTAGTTAATTAAAATGTCGTGCAAGATTTGTATAGTTTATTAAAATGGTTATTAAATTGTGGTAGGTGGTTTAATTCGTGAATCATGACTGAAGCAAGTGGTTTAGGGGGTATTTGATTTTATTTTTATTTTTATTATTTTTAAAATATTGAAAATAAATTTATATTTGGATAGATTGTTAGAAAGGTAATGATTATAATAATTTAGTAGGTTATAGCCTAATAAGTGGAGACAGAAAAAAATAATAGAATAGAGAGATAGAATATATATATATATATATTATTAGAGAAAGTGTTTTGAAAATGAAAATAATGTTGAATAAAAATGTATCAAAAATTGATGTATTTTATTTTTGAAATAGTAAAAAAATGTGAAATGAAACCAAAGGGGCTTTTAGTAATATGATTCTATTGATCTATGATTATAAAATAATGCCTCTTGTGTTTTTGTGAATAAATTATTGTTTGGCTCAATTATGAGAGACTCCTTTATAACAAATTAATTAGATTATTTGCTAAGTTTTCTTATAACTCAAGTAATTGGAAATAGTTTGCTCTCGCATGGGTCGATTGGTTAGGCGATTGGCCTTTAGATTTCATAAAGTAAAAATTTAATTATTATATGAATCTTTAATTTTTTTTTGTTTTATTACCAAATATTTCTTACAGTTCGAGAGTGATGTCAAAAAATCAATTAACTACACATTATTCGAATTGTTAAAATTGAAATAATTACTTTTGAAATAATCAAAAAAAGAAAAAATAAAATAAAGTGGAAAAACTAATGGCAAAAAAAGAGAATCCATTATATTTTTTTCTCGTTTTAAATCGTGTATAAAACTTCAATCTCCAAATTTTATTGCCCTACAGTAAGCGCGTGCATGCGTACCAAAAAATAAAAAAATGAAAATAATTTTTTTTTTCTTTATTGAATGCGTCTATTTAGTTTGGTTACTTCTAATCTTCTCATAGTAATTTCGACTTCACTAAGAACTTCATATAAGGAATACCCCCTAGAACCGTACTAATAAAACCAGGATTAGTCCTAATAAAACAGGCGGCCCTTTGTCAATCATAGGATTTGATGTTGCTTTGAGCTGGAGGGTCAAATACTCCGGTTGATTTAACTGATTTTGAGCTTGAAATCTGCAATCACAAACACACGTCAACTAGCCGAGAGGCCCTCGACTAAAACATTCCGACGCTCAAGTTAGTTCCGGTAGATCGGAGAATAGAGATAGTATATAATGAATAATGTAAATGGCATTACCTTGAGCGTGGTGGTGCTTGTAATATTTATAGCCTGTTGTGGACATGATTTTACCCAAGTACCCTTATCAGGTGTACTTGGTTTTTCCCATAACAGGGGGTTGGGAGTCATCTTCTGTTCAGATCCCGGTACTGTGCCAGGTGGCGCAATCTCCTGTTTTTCCGGATAACCATGCCAGTAGGAGCACGTCCCTGCCAGAGTTGTTAACAGGGTTGTCAGAGTTGTTGGAGTTGTTGGCAGGGGTTACAAAATTTAAATATGCCAATCGAATATCTAAGGGCCTGTTAGGTTTTATTTTTATTTTCATTTTCATTTTCATCATTTTTAAAATATTGAAAAGTAATTAGTGAAAATGAGTTTATATTTGAATATATTATTGAAAAGATAATGATTGCATATATTTTAATAAGTTGTAGGTGAAGATAAATAAAAATAATAGAATAAAAAGAAAATATATATATTATTGAAGAATGTATTTTAAAAATAAAAATAATATTAAATAAAAATATATAAAAAAATAATATATTTTGTTCTTTAAATAATAAAAAAATTGAAAATAAGCTTTCAAAATAAATCCAAACAGGCCCTAAGTAGCCTGGATTATGAATCTATAATATCATATGTCAACCTTGTAAGCAAACAAGCCATTATAAAAACAATAGTAGAATTGATAACATATTTTTCCAAACAGGAGATTATATCATACAATTACGACTCTGAGAAAACTCAAGCAAATCTGTACGCATAAATCACACAAATGATTCAGCGTCGCTAAGATCAAACTAAGAATCAACCACATAAAGTATTAAAAATAGCTTGCTTAGCAGAAGATTGGACTCCTTCCGGCGAGAGAACAATGGCAAACGATTACGATGCCGTCGCCATCGCCGACGCCTTTTAGCGGCCGCCCAAATCCACCGTTTACAGCAGCCAAACAGAACTCCGATCGTAAATATTTGAAAATTACCCATAGCCCATACTGAAAATATGCGGAAAGTGTAATCTCAAAAGGTTCAAATGAAGACAGTGAAAGTACCTTGTAAAAGGGCGCGAAGAAGATGATACCGCCATTTTAGCCTTTTTTCAGCTTGCGCCTTCTTTATTTATTTATTTTTGGCCATTTATAAATATGGCTTTTTATTTTCTTTTTAACGATACATTATGGGCTTTGAGAAACCCTAAAATAGGCCCACTTCTAAAGGAAACTGGGCCACCCATCTTTGGGTTATTTTAGGATTGTTACCGATGAAATTTAATTATAAATATTCGTAATTTAAAATAAATTAATTAAGTCTAGAATTAGGTAATTTGGTCTGTTAAAGATTTAAATTTAAATTGTAATAATTTTTTTAAATTAATATTTTTTATGTAATGCTAATAGAGAATTTTAAATAAAATTTATATATTATGTTGGTTTAATGTCTATATTGTGTTATTAATATTAACTCTTAACCTAAAAATAAGAGAGGTATTGATTAAAAAAATTAAATGTGATAATATATAATAAATTACTTATGATTCAATATATAATTTGAAATTAGGGCTTATTGCCAAAATATTTAACTTTTGGGTAAACAAATAATAAAAAGTTGTCAAAAACTCAAATTTCACATAAATTACTTTGATAGATATGATATTTTTCTTACAATTCAAAAGCAAAAAAAAATTTCGGATAAAAAAATAATTTATATAATTATTAACACTGAATATTTTTAAATTAATGATGATATAATTATTTTATTTGAAAGAAAATAAATAAATAAAACAAATGAGTTCTCAAATAGTTAATGGGCTAAACATAGACCAGGACTTACCATAAATGGGCTTAAGGCTTCTTGTCACCAGAGACAGTTTTTTATTTATTTAATTATTTATTTATATAATATAATATAATTTAATATATATATATATATATATTTTTAGTAACGGATGTTTATATTTGTGAGGAAGACGTAACTAAAATAATTGAATACTCGACAATTCAAATTTAATTTACATATTTAACAATTTCAATTTAAATGGTATTCTAACAAATTTTATACGATAATTGATTTAATCTTTTAAATAATATTCATAACTTCACACGAATATTTCAAAAAATGGTTTGATTTTTTTCATCATTAGAAAAAGAAATGTTACCTTAAAAACCATATGATATGGCTTTTCCATTTGATGCAACTCTTCACCTTCCTTTCATGGCATTGAATTTTGCAATAAAAACATATTTATTAGAATTAGTTATTCAATTGTTGTCATAATTAGGAAAAACGTAATTTTCAAACGGATAAAATTGATACGTAAGTATAAGTTGAAGTACTTGCAAACTCACCCCATATTTAAAACCAATAATCACATGTTAGGACCTAAAATTTTTTCAAATTTTTTTGAATTAAAAAAAGTGAAATATCATTAATATTTTTGTTAGATGAAAATTTTTAATTATGAATAAAAGGGGATATCTAATTGATTCATATAAGGTCTTTAGTTAAAATTTATATAATAATTATTTTTTTTAGTATTTAGCCTACGCCGAATGGAGCATTACAGTCATTCATCTTTCAGTACAATCATCCAAAATCAGTCACTAAACATTGAGATTCTAGAGGTGATGCCCCGTGGCCTAAGAGGTGGCTCTTGTGTTGTAGCACTTTGTCTTACACAGCACTTAACTTTCAATATTTTGACTAGTGATCGGCTTCGATACCATTTGTCACACTTCTAACTTACTAGCCCGTTGGACATGAGAGTTAATTCCAAACCCACTAAATATATCAATTTACCCAAAAATAATATTTAATGAATGCACATAAATTTTTTAACAAAAACCCATATAGTAGTCACTCTTTTTAGTATCTAGTTCATATAGAATGTGGGGATTACACAAGAAGTCTTGGAGTATCTAGCATTTCGTGTATATATATATATTTGAAAATAAAGAATTTTTAAAAATTAATGAACTCATCTAATTTTGATCATATTACTTGTAAAATTGTTATTACTATCTAAACACTTTAAAATTTTATTTTTGAAATAAAATTCTGCATTTTATAAATTTTAAAAATAATTTAAAAAATAGAAAAAATTATAATTTTTTTAAAAAAATAAATTGAGCGTTGAAGCCTTTATGTGCTCTTAACGAATTGTTGGTAGTGAGGAAGGCATCATTACCGTTGGTATTGAGGAAGGCATCATCACCGTTAAAATTTCTCTTTAAGAAAAGAATTTCAGACCGAAAAGATACGCTATCCGACAAAACACGCAAGGAAGCTGAGATCTGCAACTGCGATGGAGTAATAGAAAATCCTGCACTCACAACTCCTACTTCCGCTCGTTGTAGTATTCTAATCTCACTTTCCAAGCCAAGTCTTCTTCATTCTCATCCCTTTTACTATCGTTTCTCTCCATTTTCCTGTTTTATTTCATATTTTGATCTCGCTGAGCTGGTTTCTCACGAGATTCTTGAAGGAAACCCACCAGCTTTCCGATTTCTTTGCTGTCTTACTTTCTAGTACCTCGTGATACTGCTTCTCTTCCAATATAACGGAATTCCAGGCACTGCAATGTTAGTTTAAAGTCAATATTTAGCTCAGTATCTTTCTTTGATCTGCTTCCACCCACCCCCTAAAAGGCCCAAGAAGAATATGTGAATGAGAACTATAGGGCGGAGTTTATGTGTATGGGTTGTTATTTATGTGGAGATATACTGAACTAATGGGCTCAAATAAGATGAATATTGAGATTGATCCAAGTGAATGCAGTAAATTTTCTGCATAAATTATACTTGCTGAAAAATTGGGGCTTATTTGCCTGCTCTAATCTGTCAATGGTTGGGAAGTGAAGGGAAGAGGTGCGGAGTAGATGAAGCGAAAGTCCAATTCGGAGAAATTTCACCATCGATGGAAGAGGAAGCTGCTCGTGATGCTTTTGCTGGGATTTTGTTTGGCGACTTTTGTGTTAATGGAATTGCAGTACAGCACAATCAAAATGCCGACGTTGATATCTCGGTCTTTGATTCAGAAGCCAAAAATTGCTTTTCTCTTTATTGCGAGAAATCGGATTCCACTTGAAATGGTTTGGGATGTGTTTTTTCGGGTACTTTTTTCATATTTTCTAATGGTTTTATTTGTCATTTGTTGTTTCATTGCATTGATTCTAACTGTCTGTAAGTTCATTAATTGCTTGCCTGTTATTTCAGCTTCGATCTTCCGTTTTTTTCCTCTGTAATTCTGTTTTTAGCAGCACGGAAACTGGGATTCATGTTATAGCTAGCATTTGATTGGTGCAGATGAAATGCTCCTATTGTTTTGCAGGGTGATACAGAGAAAAGATTTTCAGTTTATGTTCATTCAAGGCCGGGGTTCTTGTTGAACACGGCAACGACAAGATCGACTTACTTTTTAAATCGTCAGATTAATGACAGCATACAGGTTTAGTTCTGGCTAACTCTTCATTGATTACATTTACGATCAACTGTTCAATGGATATAGACCTCCTTCGATGATATTTTGGTGTTATTAATGTTATTGATTCAAATGAAAATGCTGCAATCTACAACCCTTTTGGTGTTTTCTATTTTTTACTGCTAACTATATGTTAGTTAATCTTAAATCTGAACTAGGTCTTCTTTGGTGCTTCAATTGATATTTAGCAAGTGATTCTTCACTTCCAGGTAGATTGGGGAGAAGCCAGCATGATCCAGGCTGAGCGTGTTTTGCTTGAAAATGCCTTAATGGATCATTCCAATGAACGCTTTCTTTTCCTCTCGGACAGGTAAAACTTTTATCTCGTTGATGATAGTTTTAACATTCCTTTGATTGCTTTCTCTGATATTTCTTTTGCATTTCTGGAATTCAAAATGAACTTTGTGTTTTGGATTCTAATTTAACAACTGAAGATTTCATTTAAGGCCCCTGCATTCTCCAGTCATCATCAGATTATGTAATTAAATTCCTTTCTTTTTTTCCTGTTACAGCTGCATACCTTTATACAATTTCAGCTACACATACGACTATATAATGTCTTCCTCAACTAGCTTTGTCGACAGGTGAGTGGGAAAATAACTCATTGTTTCCTTGCATAATGATTCACATGTGCAGTTTTTGATATGTGATTGCTAAACCTTGCAATTCTGTTTCTAAAGAAATATTTTTCATGCCCTTCTGTTTCTTTCCAAAATTTTCCTTCTTCGTATAATTTTAATAGGAACCTAAGTTAAGTATCATCTAGACTGTTTATGATAATTTGATATTATTGTAATCATGTAAGCAGCTTTGCTGACACCAAAGAAGGCCGATACAATCCACATATGCATCCAGTGGTTCCTGTTGAAAACTGGAGGAAAGGATCTCAGGTAACATCTAGTTTTGTTCCCTTTCATACTTCCCAAAATAAAACTAGTTTAAGCATCTTTATACAGTAAAATGGGCAATGAAAAAGAGATAAGAAATGCCGTGCTGTATCCAGTTCTAACCTGTTATCATTGTTCTTGTTCTTGCAGTGGGTTGTTCTGACCAGAAAGCATGCCAAGATTGTAGTTCAAGATGACACTGTATACCCTATGTTTGAGCAGCATTGCAAGGCAAGTTGTCTTATCATTATGAGAGATGAATGTTTTTGCAAGTCTTGCCATTGTTCATTAATATATGTACAAGTGTGAAGTTATCCGATTTTTGTACTTCTATGTGCCTCATTGAATGTGACCATCTGATTGCTGCAAGTTGCCATACTAAGGTCACTGTCATGATAGCTTCCTCTGGTGCAAGGAATGTGATAGTGATCTAGTAGAATTAATTTGATTGGTTTATATTCTATTTTCGGCCACCTAATCCTTCTAAAGTTTGCCACTGAAGGAAATTACAGCTTTAATATAGACAGATATTTCATGATCGTCAGCTTTAGCATCAAGACATTGATACAAGCCTAAATCTAGTGACAATTTCATTGAAAACTAGAATGACTCTAGGTGGCACTATATTGCTTGTTTGCATGTATCTTGACATAGCAGACATGCATGCAATCTTATTGAGAATGCAATGTCTTGTTTTACAATTTTTTTAACTTTCTTTCCATGTTTTCCCGCTAAGCAGAGGAAGTCTCTACCTGAATTTTGGCGGGACCATCCCCTTGTAAGTTTTCTCACTTTTCTTTAAACATGTGATTCTTCACCTAAATAAATTGCTGAAATTGCATGGTTAAGCTTGTGTAATCTTCATGAAATTGGAAATAATGACTTATGAGAACAAAATTTCACTTGGCTTTTAATTGATTCTGCATCTGCAGCCTGCTGATGGGTCTAAGGAGCATAACTGTATACCAGATGAGCATTATGTTCAAACCTTGCTGGCTGTAAGTTGATCCTTTTTCATTTCCATTTCCTAACCATTCAGCCAGTATTACTGATAATATGGTCAGTTTGCACTGATTAATCTTTTCTTATTCTTTGTCTAACTGGTCAGCAAAAAGGTCTTGAACAAGAAATTACAAGGAGGTCTCTTTCTCATAGTTCTTGGGATCTTTCATCCTCCAGAGATCCTGAAAGGCGAGGATGGCATCCAGCTACGTATAAGTTGGCTGATGCTACTCCCATGCTTATCCAATCCATCAAGGTATGTTTGTGCTGCCATGAATGTTCCCTTTTATGCATTCCAATTTTTATGATGCCATATATCGAGAAACCAACACTAAATATTTCGCTTGTTTGTTATTTTCCTAATGAATCTTGTTAAAATGAAATCTGAGTTAGAATTTTTAGCGAGTCTATTGTTCAAAAACTTAGACACAATGCACTTGCATCATTTCAAATATATGTGAAAACACATTACTCTATGTTGTGCTAATTATAAATTCCTAGCTCCACCTCGGCGGCTATTCTATAGAAAATGTGTGGTAAACCTCAAACCAGTCAAAAGAAGTGAATGTCTGGTGAAATCATTATATGGATTGAGAGGGAAGCACGAGGAAAATTAATGTTAACAGCTATTATGTTTTAACCCTTATAAAATGTTGTCATCTCTCCAGGATATAGACAACATCTACTATGAGACTGAGTACAGAAGAGAATGGTGCACTAGCAAGGGGAAACCCTCTAAATGCTTCCTTTTTGCAAGGAAATTCACACGCCCTGCTGCTCTAAGGCTTCTGAATTTGGTAAGCCCTTTCTCTTCTCACGAGATTTCAAGGCAATAAGAAAGCTTCCATTTCACAAGTGTAGTGTGTTGGTCTGTTGTTGCAGTCTGCTCTTGGAGTTTCCAGTGCAGGCAAGTAGAGCCTGATATAGAGGAATAGAGGATCAAATTAGCCAGGGAAATTTGTAAGGCATTGTGAATAAAGGTGTACAATAATAGGAAGAAGAAAATGGAAGATAGTAGTGATGTATATCATGTTATTGTTGTTGTAATATGCAATAAAGTTTGTCCTATTAGGATTTTACTTATAGTTTGAGAAAATATTTCTTCTAGTTAGAAGGTCGAGTCAAGTTGAGCTCTGGGTCTACGTTTGAATGATTTTTTTCTCCTTAAATTTATACACGCGCATATTAGAGGTTAGTTAAATTCGAATATCTGACCTTACACTTTATGTATGAGATTACTGTTACTTGGCTAAAGGCCATTCTACACAATTGGGTGATTAGAATTTAGATTCTGAAATTACCTAAATGATCAATCGTTGGGTTTGTCCAATAAAAATCTTTTAATGCTTAAGTCAGTGTGTTTTAGAATAAACATGTACATCTATAAATGTCTAGGTTAAGAGTATTTATAAATATTTGTTACTTGAGTTATAATTTAACTGGTTTGATACAATGTCTCTATTTTTATTTTTTTTAAAAGAAACGATGTTCGTTCAGGCGAATATAAAAACCTTCCACATAACATGAGAGAGTACTAAGGCTTGGACTACAACCCACTAGGCCAACTCGTCTCTATTTAAATATCCAAGTGGGCAAATGTTCCTTGGGCCAGGATTTTCTCTTGCTTGGGCTAAAGATTTCTCTTGTTGAATCATGTCTATCTGATAGCCAACGTGTTCTAACTTGCAAAATACAAATCATGAGCCATGTGTCCAACCGTAATTTCTGAAAAATATATGATCAAATAAATTTTACAAAAAAATATGAATAAATTAAATAATTTATTTTAAGTGAAAAAAAAAGTAGTTACAAACCCCAAAAGGTATGTTTGTAGTTGAAGATTAATTCCCCTATTTTCTACTCTTCTAAATTTGATTCAAGGGTTTGGTATTTATTCTTGGATTAGATGCACAATTCTCTTTTACGCTTACAGAAGAAATCACAAACTATCTTGAAATCAAATAATTATTTTGAGATCAAAGTTTTCGAGATTTGATGTTGCTGAAAAAGTTATAGAACCCTTGTGGTTATAGTACCTAACTGTGGTTAGAGTTTGAAACTATAAATTTTGATGTTTGAATTCTTGTGTGTAGTATATTTTTGGGTACTTTCTTTTTAGGCATGAAATATAGTTTCATAGCTTGGAGTTGGAGTCTTCCCATTTAGGCTTGAATACCATTTACCTAAATTCAGCTTCTTAATGGGTTGCATTTAAACATATTTGGCCTAACTAACACAAAATAAATAAAAATTTTGTCACTCATTTTCCATCGGCACATTAAACTTCAATTTGGAACCCAAATAAATAATTAATTTATTTGACTATCAAATGATAATTTATTCAAACAAAATTTTAATGTCAACAATATAACATAATGATCTCATTGATGTGGTAAGTAATCAAGTTAATTTGGCATGCTTAGGATTAATATTCCCCATGAATATTTTGCCTCCACATTTTATTCCAACATGTAAGGCTTCTAAATAAGAATTTTGGATAAGTCCAGTGACTCGTAGTACAAGTGGCACCAGTTCTCTTATTCTATGGGACGTCTTGTGTTTGATCCGAAATAAGTACATTGTGCACTTTATGTGTCCATTATTTGTAGTTTATACTTTAATTTGTTTGATTTAAAAATAAAAAAATATTAATTTATTGAAATGATAAAAGAATTTATCATCTATAATGCTCCATCTTTTAAAAAAAAGAATTTTGGATCTAACTCTTCTAAATTATATTCTAATATATACTTTAAATCACTGTCAAATTGATCGAAGTAACACCATTCTAATCTTTCTCCGAACGGGCAATTTAGTCAAACCCACAAACTCAATTACTTCCACTCTTCATCCCATCAAATTGTTTAAAAAAGGAAAAGAAAAATCATTTTCATCTTTCTTTTTCTTGTTTATTTGGGTTAATATAATCAAATATTTGTGACAATGACATTTTCCATTATGTAGCACTCTCATGCTCCCACCCCCTTCTCATGTGAACCCCCATCCCACCCACCCCACCCCCCACAAAAAAAAACCCAATAATAATAATAATAATAATAGTCTATCCAAGTTTTGAAGCTTGAAAATCCCAGCCACAAAAAGTATCCACCCTAATTTCTAACCATTTCCCTTTATTATAAATGTGGGTTCTGCTGATTGGCAGCCAATTTTAATGCTTGTATTAATATCATACAACTGTATAATGTGAGGCTTCTAATTATTACCCCATTAAAAAATAGGAAACAGATAATTTTAAAAAAAATAAAAAGAAAAGAAAAGATATATCTAGATAATAAAAGAAATTAATGAGTTCAAATGGGCTTGTGCCACCTATAAATTTTCAAGATATCAATCTTCCAGATTGTTCAAGATTTGGTAGTTGTGAATGAGACTGTCATAATTCTTCAATTACATCTTGATTGGGTATGAAAATATGAAAGGTGTGGATCACACTCAATCAGCATAATATACATTTTGATTTGGGTAACATTTGTTATTAAGTATTTCTACTCAATATATATTAAGAACCACTTTCTAAAATTAAATATTTTTGGATAACCAGCAACAATATAGTATTATAAGTAGAGTACAATTGAGTTGATCTGTGTGGAGTTTGAAAAAAAATAAAATTTGGGTTCGATTTTCAATTTGACGAACTTGATTTTTTTACTAGAGCTTGACTTCACTTAATTTTATTGAGCTCGAATTTTCAAGTATAGTTGAATAACTACGAGCTCAAATTCAAAATAATAATAATAATATTATATTCTTAATAAAATAAAAATAATTTTAAATTATATATCTACATGTGAATCTCGAACCTAAATCCGATAGCTTGAGATTGACTTGAATAAGTATTGAGTTCGATTCGGCTCAAAAAGCACGAGCTCAGCAATTATAGCAAAAACCATTTGTTATAGAGCAATTATTGCTGCTTATGAATCCAAATCTAGAAATTTATCAATTTTTATAATGAGCTTTCATTTTTATATATGTTTTTTTCCAAAATGGTTTGTTTAATTAATTTGTTTTTTAATCTTTCAAGTGTTTTCTTTTTTTGAGAGAATATTACAAATGAAAAATATGATAAATAGAATCTAAACATTAAATTACAAACTCTATAATTAGATATACACATAAAATGCATAAAAAATTTTATTTAAATTCGAACTCAAAACATATCATATAATAAAAAAAATAGTAATATATTAAACTACAATCTACTTAACTATCTTCTGAAAAATTGAAATTGAGGTGACCGTTCTACTTTGATTTGACATTGGCTCCCCCAATTCCGACCGCATGATCGTTGAGTCAGCCATTCGTAATGTATGGTATTGCCCCCCCACATACTGTTTTGTATAGTATAGTAGGTTTCAAATTATATACGCATGCCGGCTCATCGACTATAGAAGTATATATTTAAGAAATTGTTTTAATACTCCACATGAAATATAGAATTGAAAAATATTAAAGTAGGGTTTATTCCTTGGACCTCCAATCCAATTTCGAAAACACTTCACATTTGTGTAATGTAAAGCTCGGGATTATATATTTGATGATAATAAGATTTATCAGCGATATGAAAGTTCAATTATTTCGATTTATTACCTTGTCGGTATCATACTAAAGTTTATATATATATTTAAAAGAAATACTTTGAAGGATGAAAAAGTCTGAAAGAAATGCATACGTCAATCATTTGATAGCATGTTTATTCAAAGAATCTCCTTTATTGCTTTCGCAGTAAATGCTTGAATCAGAAAATAATTCGATTCACGTCTCAATTATTAATTAAGGTAATATAATGTCAGAGTTTAGATATTGTGCTATTGTATTTGAAGGCTCATCATAATGTGTTGGAATGCTCTCATTATAGTTATACTAATACGACCTTAGGACATATTATTGGTATATCAATATATATTTTAAAATTTTAATTTTAATACTTTTTTTTAATTTCTTTATCAAATTTAAACTAAATACCAAATAATTCCCATTTTTCCAAAGTTTTTTTTTTGAAAGAATATTACAAATGATAAAATGTTATTCTTTCAACAAAACAATATATTTTTATTATCAAATCAAATAAATTACTATTCTCAAATTAAATAATCAAAGTATAAACAATACACAAAGTACACGAAGTGCAGAACACGCCAATTATGGGTTGAATACAAG